>JARHVA010003481.1:1720000-1965025 GCA_037957365.1 Torreya grandis | reverse complement strand
AATTTATATTACCATCTACAACTTCTGTAAGCCTAGATTTTAAATATTTCCAATCTAAAGCACACTCAAGGCATTCAAGGACCATTATCATTCTAGAATTCACTTGAACTTGAACCAAGCACTAGGTTAGAGAACTACATCAGTCTTGATCCCTCCTTAAATTACTGGTATCTAGGAAACTCTCTTCACAATGGGTTATTGAGGATGTCTAGCTTATCCTACTAATGAACACACATTTTCATCTCATGACATACTTACAAGGAGGATTAGATTTTTCAATATAAATCAGTTGTTACAAGCACAAAATAGAGTTTCAAACTTCATGCATGTAGGAACAAAACCTAGAAACATAGTCATAGGTGCACCTATAATTTAGGCATAGTCCTACACAAAGGACACTAGTGCCATTTTCAAGACACTAGAGCCACATGGCATTACTATCCAAGTGTGGTACTACTATCTAGGGAGAGATCTAATTCAAGGATCCTATTGATGACACTCATACCTATTTATAACCTAGTTGTCATCATTTTAGTCTTATATGAAATTTATTTTCTAGATAAGTCTCTATTTTCACATATTTATTACTATTTTGATAAAGTAAAATAAATTCCAAGTATGTAACAAATCAGTGGTTATTTATTGCATATTATTTCACTAATTTCAACAACTCAACCCTTTAACTAACAAAGGATTTACACTAGTAAAATCTAAAGGCCTAAATCATTTAGTGAACTTGAATTACTTTGATTATTGATTAAAACCCTAGTTTTCCTTTTCCAAATTTGAGTGCATTAAATTAGGGTTACATACTTCTATTTTTGTAATTTTTTAGCATAACCTAGTTTATTAACTCAATCTCACATTAGGGTTTCATTTATTTAAATATAATTTAAAAATTTTAAAAGTAATCCTAATTTAAAAAACCCTAACCCTAAATTTTCTTAGGGTTTGTATCCTTGTTTTTTCTTGTATTAAATTAATTGCTTTCGATTTTAAAATTTCATATATTCTATTTTAGTAGATCTATTCTAATTTATTTACTATATTCCATCTAAAAAAGATATCTTTCTTTTAGTTAGAATAAGTGTTATATTATGTGGTAATCTTTATAGAGCATATTTAGACTCCTACTATCTAAGCCTATAACTTGGATAAGGGACCTATAATAACTCCATATATGCACCCTTCACACCCTAACTATGTGGATTTCAATGATAATGCATTTGAAGATGAACAATACAACTAAGAGCAAGATGATATACACATTGAGATTCAAGACACTCTCCTACCACTTAATATTGATTCCATAATTATCAACAAAAATGAGATATTACATGTATTTAGAGATATATTTCAGTAACAACCCCTTGATCATGCATAAATAGTACAAGCCATATTGGATATCAAAAACAAAAAAAATAATGGTCTACCTTAAAATTCCTTAGTTAATAATGTTTTTACACCTATAATGGGGCTAACTTAGTTATCAAACTCTAAAATTGTAATTCAACAACTTTGAGTTATAGTTGCACCTCTTGTGGCTAGTTCCTCAACCCTGGATGTACAATCCCTTATACACGAGATTTGTACTATATAGTCTAAGGTGTTATATCTTGAGAAGGGATCCACTAAGACATCACATACCTTATATTCTAATATTCTCTTATATACACATTTAGAACATCATATAGCACTGATTCCCTTACCTTACAGTTTCATGGCACCTAAGCTTACATTATATGATGGCATGGGTGACCTAGATCATCATCTTAGATATTTTCATGTAACATGCTTGGATGTGTCCTATGATTTGGATTCTAATAAAGTTATTTCCATGTAGTTTAAAGGATTATGACCTATAATGGTTTTATGATTTACCAAATAAAATCTATCATATCATTCAATCCTTTGGCTGACATGTTATTATCACACTTCTTCAACATCAGTGATAGGATATCATAAACTTAAGTGGCATAATTGAAACAAAATTTACATGAGCCTATTACAGATTATGTATTATGATACAAGACTTTAATAACCAAATTAACTAGAACTATGGTAGACAAATAACTTTAGGACATATTTAAATAAATTATCTTACTAGTATTACATGAAGCTATCTTGTTCAAGAAGTTTTCTACATTTATATATTTATGCTACACTATCAAAGAAAGAGAGGCTAAGCTCCTATCAGTGGGAAAACTATTAGAATAAATTATTATGAGTTAAAATAAGCCTCCATACAATGTATAT
This sequence comes from Torreya grandis, assembly GCA_037957365.1. Lineage (NCBI taxonomy): Eukaryota > Viridiplantae > Streptophyta > Pinopsida > Cupressales > Taxaceae > Torreya > Torreya grandis. The sequence goes on along the minus strand of JARHVA010003481.1, from coordinate 1,962,769 downwards.
TTTACTTGAGAACAATAGTGATCAAAATTCCACAACCAACACAACTTTTGAGCCATCTCCTAGATTGGTTTTATTTTCTCCTCAGTTCCAAATTTTCACCAACCTTCCATAGTCATCATCATAAGTTTTACATCACATCTTGGAATTTAATATCATATGTTTCCATCCCATTAAATAGGGTTATATGACATAGATTATTCCAAATAAATACAATTCTAATGCATTCTACGAGCATCATAGGGAATTGAGATACATAATAAATTGATACATAAGCCTAAAGCATAAGATACAATATATGATTTAGGCTAATATTTATTATGTGGGAATACCCACAAAGGAACCAAAATAATAAAAAACAAAATCTAAGGTGCTAAATATATTCTTAGATCCATTTAAAAAGCACACAATGAATGAGGTAGGGGGCACATCAAGTGGTCACTATACATATTAGGCACATCCACCACCAACTTTATATCATACAATTACAGAGGAGGCACATCAATTATATAACATTATTAGCATGTACCAATTATAGTTCCACCTAGATCAATAATCACATTTTTAGATCAAGATATTATTGATGATGATATAAATGTACATATACTCTTTATACAAATATACATAGATTATCATCCTATCCAACATATTATGGTTGATAATGGGTCTAGCATTAACATGTGCACTATTACACTTTTGGAGCACTTGGGGAACTAAGAGTAGGATATATTACCCACATGCATAGTCATTAGTGGTTTCACTAGTCACATTAAAATTTACATCAAGGATATTATTCTTTCATTATAGGTTGGACCAGAACATATAGCCACTTGATTCCTAGTAGTACCTAGTGGAGGTATGTTTGATATGATATTGGGTAGGCCATAGTTATAGTAAATCTAAGCCATACCATCTAAAATGAATATATGATTGAATTAAATACACATAAATAAAGTGGTAAAATTTAAGGGTCTCTCATATGAGTATACTCTACCTATCTCATAGGCAATTCCAACACTATCACTAGTTACAATTCGAACACTATTACTAGATATTGCATGGTTATCAATTATAGCTCAAAAGATAGTTCCTATGCCTATATCATAGACTTTATTAGATCCACCAGTGTAGGTGAGGTATCCTCCTATGGTATCGACACATATTCATACTCTCCCATGGAGACCATTATTAGGGAGACTGCTACATCATATATATGTCATAGATTCTATAAGACCTCCCTCTACTCAATTTATTCTATGATGAATATTATAGCATTTTTAGGGTTCTCATCATAAGGCACCTATGTCACCTATAATGTCTTTTACCATATGGTTTCCTAAGATCCATATAGTTCATAAGACATCACATTCAGTGCCACATATACACAACATCCCTACAAAGGTAGATACATACACATATTACTATGCATAATAGATTACGGGATCATTGTTGCACTTTCACATAGCATGAAAAATTATAGTTCCATTATTTGGTACCAATTATACTGATAGTGGGTCTCCTATGAGACTCATTGGTTAGTATGGTTCCTACTCCTTGTACATACTTTCTCTCTTACTCCTTGTACATAGTTTATTTTCATTTGATTGTACATAAGCCTATATCAAGAAAATATAAAAACATAAAAACATGTCAAAACATAAAAACATTCAAATATTACTAAAAACACACAAAAATTATAGATTATATGAATTTTATGTTTACATTTATTATACTTTCTATACATTACATATTATAGCTATCTTAGTATAGTTAGTTTTATCATGCATGTATGCTTCATTTGTTCTTGTCAAGTGTTTGTAGATTGATTATGGGATTCAATTCAACTACACTAATCTAGAATTGATATCATCTACCCAATGGATGCATATAAACTGATCCATGTTTATTTATTTGATACATTTACCCACTTGGGAGCATCTCATACAAAGTTTCTATTACCAAGTTTTATCCTTACATTTTATACATTCCAGTTTAAGCACTGATATATCTTAATATTGATCATTGCTACTCATGGTCAAAATTTTTACTATCACTAGTATAGAATCAACATATATATGTCCTATTATTTACATATATTTTTACTACATCCATACATAATTTCATTTCTAGCTTTCCTAGTTTAGACTTGATTTTGTTACCTATGCTTCTTCTATTCAAGGGCATTTTAATATGCAACTATTATTTGGCTTTATGCCACTTCTATTCATGTATTATTTGGGCATGTAACCATGTCCATTATGTGTGCTTTATTGATTATGTATGAAGACATATGAACATGTCCTTCTATGTGGCTCTAAGCTAACTTCCTTATTGATTACATATGTGGACATTTGAACATGTCCTTATATATCCTCTATTATCAAATTTAGTGACATGCTCCCATGTCCCTTGTATTCTGGCCCTTTGGCCTATTTGTCATACCTCATGTGTTTTGTATGTATAATTTTTGGTATGAATCATGGCCATGACCCTTGTATTTTCTTGTTACACACATCAATTTTCAATGTTATGAGGGACATCATGTATCTACTCTTTCTAATTGGGTGTCATGATGGACATCATGCCCAATCCCCCTAAGGAGCTACTCATATTTTTTATTATACACATTGATTACATTTACCTTGACACCCTTGTGAAATGATAGATTAATACACATCTTACACTACATATTTATGCTTAGATTATCTTATATTATGATGTTATGTTTGCATATTGTATTGGATTATCATGTAGTTATCATATATGATCCAACTAACACATTTTACAAGACTATTTAGTTTTTGCATAGGTGAACAACTAACCTCAAAATAAGGGGCATTCATAGGGTTTTGTCATAAGGATCAGGATTCTAAATTGCATGCATAAAAAAAATTTAGCACATAAGCTTAGTTATAATAAATTAGACATAGGTAAGTCATAATTAAAAATAGGGACTCATAAAGTAGTTTAGACACTCAAAATCTAGACCAAATAGACATTAGTGCCTAGCATCAAATGCTAACACCACATAGAAATATTATACACTACATGGAACTACTGTCTAGTATCCCTAGCTTTAAGGTAGTTTAGATTAGCTAGAATAATACACTAGGTACAATACATTTTTACATAGATACAACTAAAGGTTTGATAGTTATGCTAAGATTTATCTCATATTCACACTAATTTATCTCAAATTCATACCAATTTCTTAGATCAAGGGAATCATACACAACATTATCATTCTCATGTTTAGTTTAGATACTCAAATACAACTCACTATAACTTAGTTCAGAATAAATATACTCAGATATCATATTGGAGGCATGTGCATGGCACATAGTTTCCATATGCCTAGTTACACATAAGTTGATCATATGGAATGGAAAAATCCATGTCATTCTCTACACTATATACACTTGACCTCATATTCTAGGTTATCACCAGTTTCATGTCTTAATCTATATTGGTTGGCATTCTCAAGTTTCTCAGTGCTACCTAATGTAGTTGAGTGGATATAAAGCTAACATACATAGTTACATATACTTATATTTTTTTAACACTTTTCAAATTTCATTTTTTGATAAATATACTACACATAGGTGGAAAATGATGGAGTCATATCCTACTTGAGCTTTTGAGCCATCCACATGAGAGGTTTAGACACACTGTCTAATCCAAGCTATTCATAGGTCACGATCCACCAAGTAGAGGACTGAAATTATGAAGTCAAAATTAGATTGAGTTTTTAAGCCACGCATGCACAAGGATTGAGAAAGTTATTAAATCAATCTAATCTATTCAAAAATTTGAACACTATGTAAAAACACACATAGGTTGTCACTAGGTTTATGCATTATTTCACGTACCCAATGAGGTGCATTCATTCCTTTCCTCTTTCCTATCTCATTACTCATCTTTACTCAGTTACTTTATTCAGCATGATATTTTACTTTTGATATTTATTAAGGATTTATTTTGGAATGTTTCTCTATAGGTCATGCCTTAGATCATGTTTCACATATAGAGACCCAATTTCACACACTCGGACTCAACTCACAAGCTTCACTTCCTAGGTAAGTCTAGGTACACTTATTTTTCCTTTATACTAGTCATTTTTCTAAAGGGGGGTATGAAATGTAATATCCTAAGAGTTATATTTGAATGTTAAGAGTTTTAATTGAGACAAATTATTCTTATTTTAGCCTTAAACCTATCCTAGAGACTTTATCACACTTTTACATCCATTGGGTGGACCTTAGATGTCCCTAGTCATTTCAAACATGGTCTTAGACCTTCATTCCTAGATTTTGTCCCTTCGTGCTCAACAACTTGCCAATTAGACACTAAAACCACATTAAGGACACTATACCCACATGGCACTAGTGTCCCCAACATGGCACTAGTGTCCTTTGACTTAAATTTCTTGAGAAAATATATTTTCAAATGTGTAACCTTGCTAAAGTCTGCCAAAGTACATTTTATTATTTTCATAAGATATGAAACAATATAAATACAAGAATATTTGACATATATCCACTAATGGAAAATATATGCAAAAATCCTATACAAATAAGAAACAAGTTGAGGAAAATCAAGGGTATTAATCCCTATTATACTCTACTTATACATACTACCATCTAGTGATACCCTAAGCCTATATCTCAAATATTTTCAATCTCATTAACCTTCCATATCTATTTATATGGTAAAAATCCTCTTCAAGACACCTAAAATGTCTCTAAATTCTTATCTTTGCCTTTACAATCTTGTTTGATCTTATTGACTATGTTTTGGTTCATTTATACTCATTTTTCACTCTTGATAGTTATACATTGACCATGGATGATCTTGAAATGATTGCTTCATACATACCCTAATCACTAGACTAAAAAATGTGAGAGTTTCCACCTACAACTCCTCCTCAAGGGTGACCATGAGTGTTTATAAATTTTTTGATGTCTCTAAAATTATCTTATACTCTTTCAATGATGTTTCAAACCTCACATGAGGTGTATGATCTTCTCAACCTAACTTTTTCATGCCTCCAAAATTATGCCTCTCCTATGTTGAGGCCTATGTATTTCAATTTATAGACCTTCTAAGAATTTAAAAATATCTTAGTAGATATGTAGAGTACTTAGGATTTGTGAATAAGTTGTGAGATTTCATTAATGATCTCTATCTTCACCTTATCCCATTGAAGACATGGAAACCTTAGAAATTAGATGCACAAATTCAACATGTGGATGTTTTTCATAATAGATATCTTGAATATGACCAGATAGGGAATTATAAACATATCAAGATCTATTAAATTCATCCTCTTACAATAAAAATCTCTGAAAATAGTTCTAGATGAAGAAAACTGAGGATCTAGGGTTTTGGAGGGTTTTGGGATAGTTAAAATTATTAACAATAGTTTATAGAGATAGAGGAATTAAAACATAAAATCATTACATGTTTTAAAATGGCATAGGGATCCCCTTCTATGGCTAATATAATTTTTTCCAACTTTTTCTCATGTGCATGAACTAAGAATTACAAACTAACCTTTAGCTAGCTGCCAAGAACTTGGTGAAGTATCTGATGGATTCCCTTATTTGATCTGACCTTTTCAATATCAAAAATCATTATTTGGCCTTATTTATTATATATCAATGTAACCTATTTTTTATCTTCTTAAAAAACATTTCATTCCTCTTAAAAGGATTATGACATGTGTCTATAATGGTTTTACAGGTGATCATTTCTCTTTTTGATTGGAAACTATCATATTTGACCTATACTTGATCATATTTACATTGAAAAAGACATAAAAGGTTTAAAAGTGTGGGATAAACATACATGACACTATATTTGACCTAAAATATTCTATTTCAATTCCTAAAACACATTGAAATGGCTTGGACTATGAAAATTGACCCGTGAGACTCGTGTCTCATTTTAATGACTCTATTTACATGTTTTTCTATTCATTCCAAGATTCATTTGGTTGAATTAGATCCTATCACCCATGAAAAAAGAGAGTTTTAAAATTAAGAGGCTTTGGGAAAGGATTAAATTAGGCAAAAAATAAACCTTAGCCTCTCCAAAAACTTTAACTTCTTCAAAAGTACCTTAAACTATGCTAAATATTCATATATTGATCAAATTGTATAATAGTATGATCTATAAAGTGACTTGTGTTACTAATATTCATAATGTATTTCATGAGACCTTTAAAATACTCTAAGACCACCTATCTAGACATCATAACCTAGAAGACATCATAGGACAATTCATAAGCATAAAAGTTTGTCAACAAAGTTAAAGGAGTCTAGATAACAAGTTTTGAAATATTATGGCATATGGAATCCATTTTGGCTAACATTTTTTGTGACCTCAAAGGGGTGTATGTGTACTAGGCACTCTAGACTAGTAGCATTATGCATCCATTGGGATATGGAGTTACTCATCAATGATTTTTTGAGATTAAATTGACTTGAAACACACTTGACATCTATTGAAACCAATTGAAATAGCTAAGTATTGAATCCAACAAACACAACACAAAACAAACGTGTAATAGTACTTATAGGAAGGAAATGAAACTAATTTACCCTACAACAACTTGATAAATCCATAAATAAAATCATATATTGGTATATCAAAGTAGATATCTTTTCTTACTAAGTTCATGTAGTTAACAAGCTTGATGACATCCATGAGAGAATAGAAGAGTGAAAACTATATATTGGTCTTGACAACTTATTCTCCTTCAAAATAAACCTTTTATACCTCCTCCATCTTTATTGAACCATGAGTGATTAGAATTGTATTCTTAGACTAATCTTGGACATATTTAAGCTCATATTCATGTTCTAAAATGAACAAGATAGGTAGTGGTTTCTATTTATTAGCATCCAACTAAGATAAGTAGCTGATAGTACATGTTATAGTTATGGTATGCACCTTATCATCCCTCACCTCATGATAAAACTCCACTTCTTTGTAAGATTATTGATAAAACTAAATGGATTGATATTCCCCTTGTGACATGCTTGTAGAATTAGCTTCAAGTGGAATATATTTTTTCTCCTTGAGAGGTTAAGGACAATAGAGGTTTGTATTATCTTCCAAGAGTAAACAAGTGTTTTTAAATAGGATGAAAAGTTGATAACCCACCTTGAATACCTTAAACAAATCATCATCAAGTAGAATTGACTTCTAGAATTTTAGGCTTGAGGTTATGCCCTTTTATTGTTTTTTTATTTTATTAACAAAGTTTCCTTCCTTAATCATTATTAGAGCATTATATCCTTGCAAAATAATTAAACTTGATTCTATGAATTCAAACAAGTCATCAAATTATCCTTCATTTATTTTTAGATCTATTAGGTTATTGAACATGAATATAATTTTGTTGTTTAATATGGGCCATTACACTTTCATCCTATCCTTCACTTTGCCCACCTTTGGGAGTGTCTTCTTCATGTTCATTTTGAGGATCCACAAAGCTTAGTATCATGACTTATTCTTGTGAACCAACCTCTAAAAATCAACTAGATGTAATTGGAGAAACTTCCTTAAACTTCTCACAAATAACACTTCAAAAAGACACATTTACCTTTCTTTTGTTAAGATGGATGCCAATGGTGATCTCTTCATCATACTCACTTGAGGAGTCATCTTCTTTAGTTGAAAAATCTTTATATACCCTCTATTAAATAGGTTCTTGTTCAAGGATGGGATACTCATGTTCATGAGTAAGCTTTGTGGTTGGATAGGCACTCTTAAGCTTGGGATTTTGAGAGAAATCGGATTATTTATGGGTTCTTAGAGAGGGGATGGTCAAGTAATTTTTTCAAAAGGTTCTTCATTATTATCACTCCATTCACCAATCAATATCTCAACTTTTAATGTGCTTTTTTACTCAACCTCCTCAACAAATAATTATTAATTATTTTCTTGGATGCCTTCTTGGATTGAATTTAATGATAGAAAGGTTTTAGATTCCTCTTCATCTTTAAATTCCCAATCCAAGTGTTCTCCATTTTGATTATTGTATGACTCCACCACTTGCTTCCAAATTGGAATTGTGAAGGAATTTTTTGGTGTCTCTTAGGGAAGGGGGAGAGAGTTTTGTGATAAGACTTAATCATTATTGTCTCTCCAAGTAGAAATAAACCTCTCACCCTATGCTTTACCTTGGTCTTCTTGGATAACTACAACTTGAGGGGTGGGTGAAGGACTTGGGATGCTTGGAAACTCTCATGGTTTGACCTCTTAAGGAAGAATTGGTGGATTTTTCATAGATATAAGATTTTATTAATGTTATATTTCAAACTGGAGTAGGTTAAGAAGATAATAAGGATGATTTGGGGTAAGAGAAATCACATGAGACTAATGGTATTAAATTTATTTCCTCTCATGGACCACTAACCTATCCTATATACACTTAATCAATCAACATATATCAACCATGTAATTAGTTATTATTTGTTGATTAACCATCTCAAAAACCTTCGACTCACCCTTCACCAACTATAATGAGTCCCTCATATTTTTAATGATATGGATAGGTAAAACTAGACCAAACTCTTCTTGTCTATCAAGATCTCTCATTTATATTTCATATCCAAATAGGATTTGTTTGAGTCTTGAAATTAATTGATTAGGAATGTGATAAATTTGAAATGTTGACTAGAGGGATAATTAGGCTACTAAGGATAATATTCATCTCTTCCATATCATAATTTTTAAGATCAAAATGTCATTTCATCCTCTTATAACTTGACTATCACATGAAAACAATGAAAAAGACCTCATTATTTTATAGTGAATGTGAATGCATGGTGTATCTGATTGAATTTAGTGCCATTGAAGTCCCCTCAGATCTTACATAAAACATATACTTCAAATCCAATGCATGAAGTGCATCTTTTTCCACATTTTGTTTGTGATAGGCTTTTAGGTCTATTTTTAGGCCTAAAGATCTTCTTCATCCAAAGAACTTGAATCAACTAATGGTTTTCACTTGATATAAAGGGTCAAAAAAATATATAACCCTCTCATGGTTCCTCACACTTCTCGAAACCTTTCCTAAATTTTCATCTTTTATACTCAAATACAAAACATGTTTCTTTTTGATCCTTTTCTGTGGATAGGCATATAGTGCCTATTCTAGGCTATAAATCATCTCAAACTTGATTTAGCATGATTTACTTGTAATATTATTATTGATTATGATGATGATGAATGTTTATAACTCATTGGATACTTCATGGGATTCCAATCACGTGTCTATAAATCTCTAAGCACCACTTGAAGTACATTACCTTCTAAACATTAATATTTGATTATCTTCATGGCTGTGTCTGTCTCACTAGATGAGGAAGGATTAAATAACCTCCTCAAGAGTGAAATTTAGAGTGATAATAGTTCTCAATAAAAAAATAAGTATAGAAAATCTTGAAGAATGCAATGGGACCAAATTTTATAAACACACAAAGATGTGAAAAGTCATTCATATAAATGAATAGGCTATTAATGTTGTCGTAGAAGGTTTTATCAATCACAACTGAATTGTTATCCACATTTTTACTTATATGAGGATAAAATGGGGATAAATTAGAGTGATTATTTTTTTGAATTTTTGAAAATGCAGAGGTTGCCTTTCCTTTTATGAAAATGGATGTGTTGGTCATAATAAATTATGACTTTATGGGAAAACAATTCAAAATGTTTAGGATCCAAAATTTAGACTTTGATTATTTTAACAAGAATAAAATTGGACTTAAACTATTTAATAGAACTATAAGATAAAGAAGCACATAAGCCTACTTCAACGTATAATATATTGGGCTCTAATTCCTTCAAGATATCATCTTGTGTGGGGAGTGATTTATTACCTTTTAGTCTCCCTTTGAATCCACAATCAAGTTTATATGTGATTAAAGTGTGTGTAACTCTTGATAATTACTTTCTCTTTTTCATAAACTATCTGAGGAAGGGGAGGCTTACAGATTGCTCTACTACCAACAAGGCATTTATAACCCTAATAGATATACCTTTGGCTCCACTCTAGGACTTACTCCATTGACATATAGGATGTAAATATTATTATGGAGGTTTCCTAAGTCACCCTTTATTAAGGAGATACCTTGATATTTTCTTGAAAATATAGACTTAATTCAATTCTAAAATTTTATTTATTTTTGATCCATCAAATTTGAAAACCCATTCAACCAAGGTAAATGGTTGGTCTAGAAAGTTATTTAGCACTAAAGGGGATTTTTGCTTATTCAATGAATTCATAGTGACCTTTTGATGTTATTTTAAGTACAATGATGACATATTTGTATGAATATAAATTTTCTTAATTCATTTTTTTAATTTAGAATTGATGGCCTCTTTATTATTATCCATTGTGAAATAATTTTCTCCATCTATCTAATTGTTCAATAATGGGAGTATTTAAATATCTACTTTTTAAGTTGTGTCTTCAATGCATAAAATATCTAGTAAAGTAACAAATCCAAATATGTAGGGACTAATTCTTGGTTCCAATCTTATCTCTTTCCTATCACTAACCATTTTTCTTAATGTTATTATGGGGATAAATTTCCAATTTCAAGGCTTAGGGGATAAAATGATGTAGGGAAGGTTGACAACAAAAAGTGAGCATAAGGAGTGAAAATAAATTTAACCAAACCAACAAATGAGAACAATTAAGGAAAAAAACATGATAAAATAAAACCCAAAACATTATCAAACTAGACTAAAACTAAACTAACTCTAATCTATATTTACATTACCAACTTTTGTCAGGAGGGATATTATGAGATCATAGTGGATGGAAAAACTAAGAAGTAGTACTTCAAGAATTTACATTCAGAAAAAATGGGAGATCATTTCCTTCAAGGTGCTTTACCCTAAAATCATTCTATCTAAGTAATTCATAAATATGTTAAGGGCCAATCTAAAGTTTATCTATCTTAGAATGTTACCATTTTATATCATGTGTTTTTTCCCATAGTAGGACCAAGTGTAATAAATGAAGGTATTTCACCCTTTCTTTCTTATCAAACCATGTTTTGATAGTGTCTTTATGCCTTATAATTATTTGTAGGGTTTATTATCATATGTATTCCATTTGAATAATGTCCAACATCCTTTATATTATCCTCACATCATCCTCCATGTATTATTACATGAAATTATATGTGGGAATCTTGAGAGTAATTGGAAATATTGACTTCAGACCATATACTAGTTGAAAGGGTGAGTTATTTAGTGTTCCCTTGTATGAATTTTGATTGGGATAGAGTGAGTTTGGATTATTAGAATGTAAGACCATTTTCATACACTAGTGAGGTTGTGCTACCAAACATTTTAGTTATATTCTCCTCAAGGAACTTGATCACTTCCAAAGTTACATTATTCTTAGTTTTTGTTTCCTCCATCCATTTAGTGTAATAATCAATGGTTTTAAGTATGAAATTATGGACCATCAAGGAATTTGGGTTGATGACCCCTATGAAGTCAAGTCCCCATTGAGTATAAAGGTGTTTTTTGATTACAAGTTAAAGGGGCATTATTTCATGCAATTAATTTTTGATTAAATTTTAGAATTCATGGAGATTATGAACATGAACATAGATGTCCTTGAATATGGTGGGTCAATAATATGTAGCTCACATGATATTATGGGTTATTGTAATTCTCTAAGGGTGACCACTACCCATTTCCTCATGAAATATGGTCATGACTTATTTTTATTCTTCTTATGATAAGAACCTAAGATATATTCCCTCATGGTTCTTTATATGTAGCACTCCTTTATTGAGCATGTAATTAGCTATATTTAGCCTAAGGTATGTCTTTTATGTTTTGTTATTTATTAGATGGGGATCCCCATAAATAATATAATGGATAATTGGGTCATACTAATCCTTATAGACTACTTATGACTGGTCCAAATGTGTCATATTAATCCTTGGGTTGATCTTCATAATCAGCTAAGTGAGACCCTAGCCTCTTACCAACTTGACTGGTTTGACTTATAGATCATATTCTTTCAAATTTTCCATCCATCAACCTCTACATTATTCCAAATCATTCTAACCAAGCATGATATTTATGGTTGGGTCTAGAATGATAGAGTACACCTTATTTTAAAGGATATGTTATTGGAACTTATTAATGACCTTCACCAAGGCATAAGTTTGTTTATCTAAGGTAGAATACTTTATCTCTACATACACCAAGTTTATGATTATGAAGGATATTGGATTCTCATCTTCATCTAGTTTCTAAGTGAGTACTATGGCTATGGTGTGTTCTAAAGAAAATGAGTAAAGGTAAAATTCTATTGTATAGTCTTGGATGATAAATGCTGGTGCTTACATAATTTCATTATTGATGTCTTTGAAGTGATTATTAATTGTATGGGTCCAATCCAACTTGGATTACTATTTCATCATTATATTCAATGGATTAAAAGTATCAGCCAAACCAAATATAAATTTATGCACAAAGTTAAACTTATGAAAGAATGAATTTAATCACTTCTTATTGTTACAAAGAGGTCTTTTATAATTTATATTAGCACAATCTAGATAAATATAAATACCTTCCTTGGTGTGAAATATGATATTCTTTGGGTTAAGATAAATACCATACCTTATGCACCTATTGAATATTTTTTTTTGGTGGTAAAAATGATCAAATATATGTTTTCAAAAAACATTCAAGTCATCCATATAAATGTTTGTGCAGTATACCAATTAGACCCTAAAAATTAAATTCCATGAATCTCTAATAAGTGGATATTATGGTTATGAGACTGAAGTACATCCTTTTATAAGTGAAGATACAACACTTTATCATGAACATAATTTTCACTCTATCTTTGGGGTTTATCAAGACCTAGTTATATCCCAAGAATCTATCTAAAGAGGACATCATCTAGGATCTACTTACCATCTGAATTACTTCATATAATGAGGGTAGTGGGTAATTATCCTTATTATAGGCCCGATTTAACTTCATGAAATCAACACAAAGTATAATCTCACTACTATTTTTATGAATGAGTAATAGGATAGAGACCCATGTAGAAGTCTAACTAGGAAGATAATTCCAACTAAGAGAAGTTTTTGAATGTCTTTGTGGATGAGTGGATCTAAATTTAAGTTGATAGGTTATTATATTTGACTATATGGGTTTTGCCCCTATTTGAGTAAGATAATATGTATTATCACACTAGGGTAAAATACCTTAAGATATTTATATATAGGAAATGACATATTTATACCATATAAGTAGTATCTTGCGTTGCTCTATTTAATTTATGGTACAATCAAGACCATAATATAAACATCCTTTTAACTTATGGTACCATAGAATTAGTCTCTTGAGTTAGTTAAACCCAAGTTGATGGTGAGTGACTATTGATTAACATAATTTGGTCTCCCTCATCTATGTGTAGATTTATCTAGATCAAAATCTCTATTAAGATCATGCCTTTTAGGGAATGATTGTATCTTAGGTTCATAACACCATATTTGATAGGACCTAGGTTCCCCAAAGCTCTGACACAACTTGTCAAAATTAAGAGCACATATGATTACCTTATTATAAGCAACTAAACATGCAAAATTATACCAGAAGTACAAGTAACTAGAAATAAGAAATAACACAGAATATGAGAGGCAACACACAATTGTATTCAACTCTTTACAAAAGGAAATTACAATAAAGAGATCACACTATTCTTCCACCTCTATGAGGCTTCCCACACCTCAAGGGCTCCCAGTAATCTTCCCTCAAGAGTAATCTTCTCTCAATACAGGTCACAACAAACAACTCAAGCATAGAGATGTTGTTCACCTCAACTAGTCAGTATAATACTGCCAGTACAACTGAGTACAAACTGGTACTCCAAGTAGATCTCACCATGATCTTGCTCCTTGATGTGTTTTTGTCACCTTAGATCTTGCTACCCTGCAGATCTCCTTTTGACCCTCGCACACACACACCCCTTGTAGACTAACCTGATCTTACTTATCACATGTAGATCTCCACCATGATCTTACAACACCCTACAGATCAAACTTGATCTTACATACCTGGAAGAACCCCTATGATTACACCATGGGAAGAACTCTCCTAGTTCTACACTTTATAATACAACCCATGAGTCTATTATATAGATCTCATGCATAAAATGATTAGACTTGTGGCTCAAGACTCGACTCAGTCTTTAACATGCAAATAACCCATTTAACTAACTGATTGTTCATCAACAACTAGTTCTAAACCACACAGGCAACTGAAGTCAGTCCTTTTCTGACTAGAGGTGATCAACGTCGACTGACTCTTGTCGATGTCAGTTGCTTTCTGTCAACCTCTACCCAATGTTGGTGTTGGCCTGCCGACATCAATGACTGTGACACTTAGCAACCCTCCATGTTTGCATCTAGGTGAAGCTTTTAGCTCCACAACCTAACAATCTCCCACTTGGAGATAAATAGCTACACCTGTACCTATACTAGTGCATTGTCTAATATGTATCCTGGCTTATATCCCTCTTTAAGCTCAATCTTGAAGACCAACCACCACACAACCTGTGGTGCTACACCTGTGTTTGAATTTCTCCATTCTCAGCTTACCTTCTTTTGCCATTGCTATACTCCCACTCAATTAGAAACCCCTGAGAGTAACCTGTAAACAAAACATATTGAACAAATCTGAACCACCTGTTAGTAAACCTCACTCTGAGAACCTCTAACCTGGCTTTGATACCATTTGATAAGACCTAGGTTCCCCAAAGCTCTGACATAACTTGTCAGAATTAAGAACATATATGATTACCTTTGTATAAGCAACTAAACATGTAGAATTATACCAGAAGTACAAGTAACTAGAAATAACAAACAACACAGATTATGAGAGGCAACACACAATTGTATTCAACTCATTCAGAAGGAAATTACAATAAAGAGATCACACTCTTCTTCCACCTCTGTGAGGCTTCCCACACCTCAAGGGCTCCCAGTAATCTTCCCTCAAGAGTAATCTTCTCTCAATACAGGTCACAATAAATAACTCAAGCACATAGATGTTGTTCACCTCAATCAGTCAGTACAATACTGCTAGTACAATTGAGTATGAACCGGTACTCCAAGTAGATCTCACCATGATCTTGCTCCTTGATGTGTTGTTGTCACCTTGGATCTTGCTACCCCATAGATCTCTTTTTGACCCTCGCACACACACACCCCTACAGACCAACCTAATCTTACTTATCACATGTAGATCTCCACCATGATCTTGCAACACCCTACAGATCAAACTTGATCTTACATAACTAGAAGAACCCCTGTGATTCCACCATGGGAAGAACTCTCCTAGTTATACACTTTACAATATAACCCATGAGTCTATTATATATATCTCATGCATATAATGATTAGACTTGTGGCTCAAGACTCGACTCAGTCTTTAACATGCAAACAACCCGTTCAACTAACTGACTATTTGTCAACAACCAGTTCTGAACCGCATAGGTGACCAATGTCGGTCCCTATCTAACTGGAGGTGACCGACATCAATTGAATCCTACCGATGTCAGTTTCTTTCTATCGACCTCTTCCCAATGTCGGTGTTGGCTTGCCAATGTCGGTGACTGTGACACTCAGCAACCCTCCATGTTTGCATCTGGGTGAATCTTTTAGCTCCACAACCTAACAATATTCATCACATTCCTTATTGAGGAGACTATCTCTATAATTTTCATCTATGATTTAAGAACTAATGACTCCATAGTTTTTCAAATAAATCTATTATATGGTGGTCATCATCAAATACATAGAAATTATCAATATTGTTTAGATTGCTGATAAGGTACAAGATATATGAAAAAGTGTTGTAGTTTTGAGTGATCCAAATGAGATAAATTTATAGATAGATATGATATATAATTCATAATCTAGTTCTCTTATTTGGGGATGATACATCAAATCTCTCTACCAATATCCATGATATATGTTTATATTTTTTCAAGATAACTTACATTAGTACTTATGACCTAATTAACTACTAGTTGGTAATCCCCAAATGCCCTTAGTTCTTTAACATTGTGTTTTAGGGCCACCTACAACCCTAGGATTAATGGAACATACTCCACAAGGTTATTTGTGTAAGGGATATATAACCTATAGGTAGTTAAGTGAAATTTTACCTATGAGTAAATAAATTAGATCCCAATACTATAACCTTATTTCGAATGGCTCCTATTGAAGTATATAGACCATAATCTTGATGAATGATCATTATTTTTAGCTTTGTATTTTGTTCATTTTGTAGATATGGTATAAATTACTATGTCAAATGATATTATGTTTATCTTTTCATTGATTGTGTTATATTCCAAGATCATTAATTTTATCCTAGGCTCTTTGTCAACCTAGATTTGATTGGTCATACAAGGTAGTCATATATGGGAGAAGTTGATACTCATATATCCATTTAAAGTTTTAGACCAATCCTTGATGATTAACATCTTATAATCTTTTGTGATATCCACCACTTAAATATCTATAAAATGTTGGACTCTATGTTTATATTCTAGTTGCATGTAAACATTTAAAATCTCTCATACCACCTTGAACTCAAACTTGTCAAGTTGAACCACTATCTTATCTAATTTGATAGATGTTAGCTCTCATATTTTAAAAATTATAGTGGGTATGATATTTGTCAAGGCTATTGAATCGAATAGGTAATTATGTAAGTTATTTGTAAACAACATGAATCTAAGGAGAAAATAAGAACCCTCTACCTTATTTTTATGTATGAACACATTGCTGTGCATAGTCTTGGGCTTGGGATGACCTAGTTTATCTATTAGGGAATTTAGGAGGAGATCCCTTTGTTCAATGATTTAGTGAAGCTTATATAATGTGATGGTTACCTTAATTCTATTTGTCTTCTATTATATTATATCCATTATTTATAAGAATGGGCTATATATCTTCAGGTATTTTGGGTTTATTATATTTTGAAGGTGGAGGTTCATTTATTGCTCTAAGATTAGGAGTTATTACACCATTGTTAAGAGGATTTCATTTGGTAAGATTTTTTTTCTTTATCTGAATCCTAAGGGAATAGTTTTTTTATGGTACTACTAAAAAAATGCACCTCATTAGTGTATTTTTTTGGTTCATTATCCTCTTTGCTATGGAATTCTAAGTTCTCTAATACCATAACAATACTTAGGGATCTTGAATAACTAGGGAAATAATGTTTATTGGTGGGATTATGATGGATTGTGACCACATCATATTATTCCATTTCTATTTGTCATATGTTTAATGCATTATATAAATAAATATAGTCTGAATCCCCAGATTGGGTTATATTAGGAAAATGGTACTAGTTTGGTAGTCCCAACTCATAGAGGTTAATATCTGACAACTTATTGGGTGAGAGATTTGTTTAGTTACTAGGATGGTTATATTGGAGGTGACACATTTTATAGGTGAAATTCCTATTGTAAATCCCACACCATTATTTCTAACCTACCTCTAAACACCCAAAAAGTTATTATTGAGATTTTGTCCCATATATTTTATGCCATACAAATAATTCTTAGTGGATTCATAGGGCATGCTTTGGATTTTTTTTCATGATAAGAATTTTACTTATAATTGTGATATTGAGGTAATAAATAATTATCATCTAAGATAAGGAATCCCAAATTTTGATTAGGTGTATTGTGCCTTAGAATAAGCTATTTATCATAGGAATAGGGTGTGGCATCGACACATTTTGGTTAGAACTCAAACTAGTGTTCAAGGTAGGTAGATTTTAAAATATATTAAAGATGTCTAATATCATTTTTTCTTAAATTTTTAGTTGATTTTTAACTTTTATAAGCTCAACATCTGCTATTAAAAAATACATAATGAGGGAATCTCTACATAATAAAATTTTAGTCTAAAGATCCAATGCATTCTTATAGTTTGTAGAGATAGATAGGCATCAGGTTTGTATAATGTATTGAACTTATTGTATGTATTTTGGAATATATAATTAAATAGCCTAATGGGTTGCTATAAAACTATTGGTACATGAAATTTGGGCCAATGACTTGCCTAAACTTAGCTAATATGGTGTTGTTAAATTATTTCCATCCTATGATGAAATATTTAGGTAGGTTAAAAAACTAGTCATAAGATTCATGTATCAAAGTGAAATGGATTTGAATACAAGCCATATATTTATGCCTAAAATTCAAGAGTCTAAGTTTTTTTTAAGGAAGACACATTCTCCTTAGTAATGCATCCTCCATTAGGTGTGAACTAGGGGATAAACCTTTATAGATTATTAGAAAGGTTGTAAATAGCTTTAGGGACATTAATGGTAGACCTAGATATCCATTCCATGGTTGAAACCATAAGGATAGGCCTATTTGGAGTGTTTTAAGTGGATCAACTTAGGGTCTTGGTCTCTCTCTGCCAGATCTAGTTTTATATGAAGTAGAAGGGGTGATATTAATAATTAGCCAGGACCAAACCTAGATATAATGATCCATGTGGGAGGATCTAAATTGATATGCTATCATATATTATTACAAATATTTTTCATTGGATGGATTTGGTCTGTCCTAGTTCCAACTATTTTTTTGTGCAAGGTTTCATTCTCTCAAATATGCTTAACAATTTAGGTGCACTAAGAAATATTGGGATGTAATAAGGGACTTCTGTCCTCTTATTTGAGGGCTATTTCTAAAAGAATACATGGCATGAGTTTTAGGTATTGGGCTCCATGAAATATCCATCTCTAAATAGATATCTAAGAAATGCATTTCTACCATCATAGATTCAATTCATGTTTCCCATTTGATAGAAACCATTTGAAACTTAGTTGATACAATCCAAAGGGTTTAATACCTTGCACTTCACTTCATATTTTTTAAAGAGGGGAAGAGTTATAAATCAAAAATAAACATAAAAGAGAGGGAAAGGTAAGCTAAAATGATGGTTCATGAGTAAGCAAGATAAATCCATACTTGGGACCCAAATATGTCCCAGCTATAATTTGAAAATGGTATGCTAAGTTTCATATGAGATCAGACTTAAGCCACATAAGGAAATAAATTTATGGAAAAGGATATATGTCTAATTATAATAAATATTTATAATAATGATCACCTATTAAACTATTGATAGTTACACATAGATTCACATGGATGTAAATAAAGTATAAAGAGAAAAGAAACCAATTAGAATAACATGTTGCTCATCTTAACTACCATATAGTTTATATAAAGGAATTTAATAGAGATACTAGAAATAATATTATTCATTATAGCATAAAAAATTGGGATGAATTAATGAAAAAAACATCATAAGATAAGAAAATGATGCATTAATATTTCAATGTTTGTTTACAAAATTTGTGGCATTTACAATGAGTTTCACAAAAACATATATAAGTAATGAGATAGGGCCACCTTAAAATAACATGAGATCCATATCCAATCCATCACAACTAAAAATAGTTATGAACTTAATCATCAAAATTATTCATGTACAAAAAATAATGAAGAGATAAAAGGCTTAGGGTCTTAACAACATACCCTCTAGTTGGGACTCGAAGCATCTTCATGTCAAGCCTAGTGGAGGACCACTCCTTGAATACTTTGGAATGCCTCACTAAGATGCCAACATCATTGCCAGTAAGTTTCCCTCCTAATATATATTTGATAATTTGATAAGTGGTTATAAAAATAACACGTCTACCTAAGTTAAATGCCTATCATGAAATTTGAGGGGGATTCTAATGAGTTTTTCACCTCATTGACATGGTTGATGTTAGTGGTAAATTATGTGGCAAGATTTAGGATGACTTTATCTCCATAAATGTTTTATTTTTCTACATTTATCTTAATAATTACCTTGAAGTGGCTGAGGTGGAACCCAAACATGTTGAAGTTGAGCAATGTACCATCTAAGTGGAAGAGGATTTTGATGATGACCTATTTAAAGAATGCAAGGATTTAGTCCTTACTATTATATAAGGGCCCAATGATTTCCTTGATGTCCTTGAGACAATATTAAAGTGAATTCCTCATGGTTCTAATGAAGGTTTAATACAAATTCAAATTTGTGAGGGACATGAGTTTGAGCTCTAGAAACATTCCCTTGTTGATGACCACTACTATCTTTCTACACTTATTATCCACTATGATTATTCCCTATAGATATTGTTGTGATATTTATAAGATGAAATATATATTTTAAATAGCCTCAGTCACTTTCCTAATATATGTGAATAATTTCACCAAATCCTCATGATCAAATAAACTAGAAATATGATCCTCACCTAAGATTCTAGATTCTTAAATTGGTCTCTGAGGTCTTCCACTAATGTCTATGTGAGCTCATTAGTAGACATGATCATAACTACTTAGTCCTATGAAATATTATCATATCTTAAAATATTCATCTTCTTTGTGAGATATAATAGGTATTTCTTTGTCCTCTACATGATAAGGTGCCCCTCTTATGTGAATGTTAATGTGAGTAACTAGTTCATGGTGTTATGGATAGGGTGCCAAAGAAGGAGTTTTAAGTGAAACTAGAGGATGCAAGGGTGGTCAAGGTATTATAAACCTCAACTAATTGGGATCCTTCTTATTATATCTCTTTTATGGTGCCACTGAACTCAAAGGGAGAGTCTTGAATGGAGCTTAAGTGGGAACTATAGTTACTATTAGAATTGTTGGAGAATTGGAATTATAGAAGCATATGAGCTACCATTCCTTGGAGCCATTGAGGTAAGAGGATCTGATTGTGATGGGGAAATTATGATTTCATGGGATATCAAGAACATAATAATAGAAGTAATTTTATTTAGACTAGGATTTCATCTAACCTATAAGGATGGCCCAAGAGTCACTAATGGTGAAGATTGTGCCAATGGGGTCAAATAATGATTAAAAATTAGTTTTTAGTATGAATAAATGTGATTGGGAACTAGGAATACCAAACATGGTCAAAGATATAATATAGGAAGGCAAATGGACACTTGTTACCACCAAGTAAAAGGGAATAATAATAGTGGTGGGTTATATAGGAATGGGGAAACCCATGGGAGTTATAAAGGGAAGATAGGAAATATCAATAGTTGGTGAAGGGGACTCATGGGAAGACATATGATAGTCCACAATAGGACTATACTATAGCTTTTTCTCAAACTAAATGGCATGGGTATCTTTTCGGTAGATTACCCAAGGAATCAAATTATTTGGATTAGGAATAGAGACCAGTGGTGTAATGTATGTAGCTAGGACTGATCTAAAACTCAAAAGATTTGGTTGAAATATAATTTAGAAATAAGAACAACACAATTAAAATAATGCTTTCTCTAAAAAGAGATGTTTTATTTATCAAAATTATAGACCCAAACATATGCTTATCTATGAGAAGAGATGTTTGATTTCCATTTTGGGTTACATCTTAATTTATACATGTTTTGAAGGTGTGGGGAGGATATGGAAGGTCACCAATCTCAAGGGAGATGAATTGGTTTGACTTCCATGATTTACAACAATACAAAATTTGAGGAATTACTATTTTTAGAAACTTACTATTTTTAGACTGCACTACTAAAATTGCAATTTAGGACACTTCCATTGGGTTTTATGGGGTCAAATTTCATTGATAAAATCTCATGCTATCTCATGATTTTCCCCTCATTATTATCTTTCCAACGGTTCAAACGATGAGTCAATTGGAGCTACGGTGCAAAAGTTATGGCTCCCGAAAGTTCCACCATCAAATGGGGTGGACCCATCACCCGAATTGTCATTTGAATTGTTGTCCAGATCAAGGACTCCCTATAATATTTTCTAGTCAAACCTATTTTTAGGTAGCAGGCCCTCTACACTAGAATTTATGTATCTTGTTATAGAGAGATTGGATAGAATGGAGGTGGGTGTAGAGGATATAATATTTTTTATAGCATGGGTTGAGCTTGATCCTACCCATTTTGGTGGGTAATAGCCTCTAACTTCATAATTACCTCTATATCAATTTTTGGGTTGAGGTTAATTAAACCATCTACATGGCCCTCATGGTAATATGTGGTGTTGAGATACAACTAGTGATTATCCATGTGAACATGCACTATGCCATGAAGATCCACCTATCTACTTTCAACCTTTCCTAGGTCAAATGAGTTTCTATGTTTGGGCCATTTATTAAAACACCTGCAAGATTTTATATTTGTGGTCAACAAAGATCATGTTGAGTGATGGGTATGGATTTTGTCTTTTTTGGATGTAAAAGACCAAGATGACATTAGATAATTATCATGTTATTTAATGTTATAAAAGGGAGTTTGGGACCTTGTATGGTAGTAAGAGAGGATCCTTTGGAATACCCTAAACCTTGATTATGTTTTTATCTTTGTAGTATTAATAAGTTCAAATGGTTTGGATGGAAATTTTCATCTCCTTTGAGAGCCTTATCATTGGAATTTAATTAATGGAATGATACATAATAGGGCATAGGTGATTGTAGATGTATTTTTTGAGATTATATAAGTGGTGGCTATACGATTTATATAAAATTAAATACACCATATACTCAATTGGTACCAAAGGATTGAAGTTTGTGCATTTAAATTATAGGGTGGTGCACACTGCATCCATGATGTATGACATCATATATAATCTACCTCTAGTGTAGGCTTTGTTTACCTATTGAGTGAGGTTCAATGTGATGATGCTCCCCAAATTAAAGTTTTCCTACTCCTTTATGATGATTCTAAGGATGAGAACCTAGAAATTGTTAATGTGCACCATGTTTATTTCCCTATATAGTTGATTTAACATCATACTAGTGTACTTTCCCTACAAAAATGTCTTGATCATCTATGAATATATATCCTCCTTATTGAACCATTTGTATGTTTCTTTGTCCCAATATTTGAGAAGTTAATGGATGTAATGTGTATCCACCCAAGAGTCTACAATCTCTTTATCATAGGTGATTATGTATTCTAGTAGGTTTTATTATTACTTAAATGCGGTCTTTGATATGTCTATGATCTTGAATTTGGTGTTGGGAGAGTACACAATATCCATAATACACTTGAAAGAGAGAAATATATTATTGAAGATGTTTGTTCATGGGAATAATGTTTTTTTGGAGGATGCTTTATGTAGGCTTAAGGCCTTGAGGGATATCAAGTTTGTGGTGAACTCTACATCATCATCCTTTAGTTCATCATCACTATTGGGAATATGTATCTTTAATGGTTTTTGAAGATGTCATTATGTTTATTTTACCTTATCATTCCTTATAGGAATGTAGTTTCCCAAAACTATGGTTTTGGCATGGGATTATATGTAGAGGATTCTATCTTTGAATTGACTCTTCTTTTATGTAGAATATATTAGGGGTGTATTCTTGGAGCTTAGGTGGAAAGGAAGGAACATAGATCAGAATTATTTGGATGGAAAGAAGATAGATAATGGTGTGATCAATTTATACATAACCTTATAGAGATCTATGATATTTTATTTAGTTATGGTCTTATAGGCTTATGTCACATGAATTAAACTCTAAGTTGATGGGATTAATCTTAATATAGTCATTTATCAGTTTGGAATTTAATTTGAATATTTGAAATCAAGCCCCATTTAGACTATTTGGTGAGGATGGGACTCTTGTAGTCATTATATCATGATTTCATCAAATAAAGATAATAAATATGAGGAACATGGTAGGCACACACGTATTTTAGACTTCATGTTATTGTGAACGTCCCCAAGTTGGCCATGTGTTTCTTGGAGAGTGGTGATCTCACTAATTACTATGACAAATATGCATGGTGGGGAACCATTTATTTTCATATCTATGCATATATGTTTTTTTCCACTTGAGTATATGATGTAAACATGGTACTCTATGATTAGGTTAAGGTTTTACATATACATTTTATGACTCTATTGAGCATCTTAGGGCTCCAAAAATGTTGATACCTCTAGGTGTGAAGATAAACATGGAACCTCCTCATTGATTTAGGCATCTCAGGGCTCTAACAAATTTAACACATCCAAGTGTATTGAGATATGTGGCCCCTCCTCATTGGTTTGGTCATCTCAAGCCTTTGATATCTCTGACACCTATTGGTGTATTTAGACATATAGTGCCTCCTAATTGGTCTGGGCCTACTAGGGATATTATATCTTTGATACCTCTAGGCATAACAATGCATGTGGTACCTCCTCATTGGTTTGTTCTTATTAAGGCTTTGAAACTCTAACACCTCTATGTATAGGGACACATGACACCTCCTCATTAGTTCAAGCCTCCCAAGGCTTTGATAGCTCTGACATCTCTGGGACCTAAAATAAATGTACACAAGATAATTCATTTTAAAGTTATTTGTAATAAAACTAATGCTTATGTGTCTATCCAAAAGGTTTCTCAAAAATATAGCTAAGACTTTAAGACTGATACTCCAAGACCAAGACTCTAGGATTTGCCTACACATGAATTTTCTAAAGGAAACAACTAGTAACCAAAGAAGTATGAAAACACTTAAAGAATGAAATGGGAATTTTTTTTTGTAATGTGAATAGTTGTGAAAGGTTATTTAATATAAATGAATAGGTTATTAATGGTATTGTAGAATATTTTATCAATCAAGATTAAACTGATATCCACATTTTTGCTTGCATGAGTATCAAATAGGTCTCAATTAGAATGGATAAAGTTCTCAAATTTTGGGTGGTGTAGAGGTCTCATTTATTATATTAAAAGGTATATGTTGGTCAAAACAAAACCCTTAATAAAAAATTTCAACATAAACAAAACTGAAAAGGTATATGTTGGTCAAAACAAAACCCTTAATAAAAAATTTCAACATAAACAAAACTTACTGACTACCATTTTTGAAAAATGAAATTCAAAGAGTGTAAGGGGGCCTTAAGTATTTCAATTTGAAATAAAGAAATAATTCTTCTACTAACAATTCATGTCCATCATAAAATTAATCATACCTTCCAAATAATTACCAAAATGAAACCTTCTCCTCAAAATTTGTGAATACCCTCAATGGGACAAAACTAATATGTTCATAGCCTTATAAAGGTAGAGCAAAAGGATTGCCAAAATCAAAATCGTTAATGGCCTTCATAAGCCCATGTTGGTGCTCAAGGATCAATAATTTATCCACTAATATGAAATTTATATTTTTATCTCTCAGTGATATTATTATATTTATTGTTAACACTAAATCAAATTTGTAATTTACCTTATTTTGGTTTATCAAGAAAATGTAAACTTCATCCATAATAATTTGGATAATATATATAATTTACCTTGTCTAGATCCAAAAATACTACCATGGTTACCCTATCTCTAAATTTTGTTTCTATTTTTCCCAAACAATAAGTATTAAATGTTATAAAGTAAGAATTTATTCAAAATGTTCCATGATTATTACATGCAATTGGGAAATCTCACCATCATGAAGAGAAATGCTCTATGACAAGGCTCCTAGTTGGACTTAAAATGAGAGTGCGTTTTACAATATTTACCACAATGATGATATGAAGGTACCCCCATGAGGGATCAATATTTAATTCATATAGGAAATAAATATAGATAAATGGAGAACTAAGCAAAGTTTGTCAATTTCCTAACTCAATCATACAAATTAAATTATGTAGCACCTGAAAAATCAATTTATATAGTTGATAGTGAAAAATTACCACATATCTATTTCAAACTTTTATATATTTATAAATGTTTGTTAAACATAAAATAAAAAGGTAATGGGATTATCAAAGATATATGGAAAATAATCTTGACTATAAACAACTTTTATTGGCATCCTCTTTTATTTTTATGCCACTCTCATATATTTTACTAGCATCCTTTTTTATAAGACTTCTTATGTCATGATTATTACCAAAAATACATGAGGAATAAAGGTCATTTCCATAATTAATAATCATGGAGGCATTTTGGGTGATGATTAAAATTTACATTAGTAAAAATCCCTAAAACATAATATCTGATCTACTTTTTGATGTTTTCTTATTTAAATATGGTTTTTATGACTCTTGAAGGGCAATGTTGAATGGATAATGGTTAAAAATTGTTTCCCTAGAGCCAACTATGCCCATCATATTTAAATATTACATAGAAGTTGGACCTAAATTTGATGGTTAACCCTAAATGACTTGAAATTTTTATGGTGATTATTTAATCAACATTACCCTTCAAATGCTAATATTATTTATAGTATAAGAAATAAAAATTAGTCTAATATATATTAATATATATATATATATGTATATGTATACATATATGTATATATGTATGCATATATATATATATATATACATACATATATATATATACATATATGTATACATATACATATATATATATATGTGTGTGTGTGCATATATATATATGTATGTATATATATATATATATATATATATATATATATATATACATACATATACATACATACATACATATATATATATATATATACATATATATATATACATACATATATATATGTATGTATATATATATATATATATACATACATATATATATATATATATATACATACATACATACATATATATATATATATACACATACATACATACATACATACATACATATATATATATATATATATATATATATATATATACATATATATATATATATGCATGCATGCATGCATACATGCATACATACATACATACATACATACATACATACATACATACATACATATATATATATATATATATATATATATATATATATATATAATCTTAGTGTTTACTATTTAAAGGATGAGATGTGAAATTAGTGAAGTTTTGAATGGGCCATGGATACTAACCAATTACCTTTTTTTAGTTGTAACTATCAATTTATTATTATTTTATGTGATTAATAGATATTTTGATGATTTCCATAAAAGGGTCAACTATTATTTATAGGTAAATGTCATTATTTTAATAGTTAATTTTTTTTATGTAGATTAATGTTTTAATAGTTAATTGTATATTTTTATATGAACCTTATAGCTATTGAAGTTTTTATCATAATTTAACCTTGAATTCCCATATTAGTTAAAAATTAAAGATGTTTGACATTTTAACTTGAGTGGGTAAGGAAGGATCCCACCCATTTTACCAATAAAGATGTTGTTACACAATTTCTCCAAGTGTTTCAAACTTTTTTTTAGTTGATGTTAAATATGATAAATCAATTTATTTTCATGATATGCTGAGATGAGAGATACATCAAAGGACATGAATTTATTTTTTACATATCACATTTTTAATATGTTCTTATTTTATATATAAAATTATTCCTATCAAAACATATATATTTAATTAAGACCTAGATTAAATTTATATACACATTTTATTTCATATCTCATTTATTTTTAATTTATTTATCTATTAAGGTTTTAAAAAATTTATTTCATCTCACATTTTTTTCTATATCATCAATGTCTCTTATATTTGGAGAAGATTATAACATGGAATTGTTGTCAAAAGGAACCAAGTTGCAAAGGGAAAAGTTTATCCAAACAAGAGGGCACTAAATTTTAGAGACATGGAAAGATTATTTGTTATTGTTAAGGTTAACATACTATTTGATGGAAAATTACAATATCCTTTTCATTTGGTGAATTATAAACCTTGGATGATATCATGAATAAAGGATACTACATTTCTTAGGAAGAGAGTTAATTGTAAAAGCATGAAAAAATTTCCATTCCCCCTAATCATAATTATTACATTGTTAGTGACTCAAAGGATTAAAGTTTCATGTAAGAGGGATATTGGAGTGATGAAATTGAAAGCATCATCAATTACATAGGTCTTAAATAAAGAACAATTTTTTTCATAAATATTTTTTTCTCAAACACAAATGTTTTAGCAGAGACAATGACATAGCCCAAGGTTTTGTGACACATGTACTAAAATAGCATAAAATTCATCAAGAGATATTGAGAAACTTGATGTTTCATGTAATGCTTATAAAATTGGTAAATTTGCGTTTTGATTTCTCAAACTTACTACAACCCAATACATTAATAGCTTGGATAATTAATTTTTGATTTTATACAAATAATAAGTTCCCTTATGGTTAATAAATGGAGTTATCAATTAGATGATCCATAATTTGTACATAGATTTTAACACAATTTTAATTTCAAGGGAGTTTTTACCAATTTGATCCATTTGTATTCAATGTCTATGAGAAAATATGTTGTAGAGGGAAAAATTAAAAATGTAATTGAATTAAATATGGCATTATTTAAAGGATTGGATGTCAATACCTTTGGTGTGATTATTTATATAGTATTCAACCCTCATTTAAAAAATGTTCCCTACTTGAAGGATCTCTCATGTATTGGCTTGCTAAATAAATTGATGACATAACATTTCTACTATGCATGTCAAATTCAAAGAACTCAAAGAAGACATTTAGCTCAACATGTGGGATGTAATAAATGAGATAAAACCCAAATTATTATATATATTTTATTTTTATTCCATGAATTATAATCATTCCAAAAATTGATGACCCTACAATTCTCAAAAACCTAAAAAATTGAATGCCCCTCTAGCCATTACGTAAAATAAAGTTGATGAGGATAGAAAATGGTAATATTTTTTAGATTAAGAGGTTAATGTGAAAAATAATTACTAAAATTGTTAATGTCTCAAAAAAATATCCCTTACTTCAGTCAGAGTTATATGGCACAATGCTAGAGTCCTAAATAAAGACAAATAGTTTTATGTTAGATGTACTAAGAAAATGCCAATTTTAATGTGGTAAATGAATCTATTAAGGTACACAAAATGAAATTTAATGAGATGGATGTTTTTTATAATGCATGTAATAAATCTTATGGTTTCCCAAGGATCACCTTCTACAGTCATAAAACTAATTGGATAAATGTTGACACCTACCAGACATGTCAAGGGGGTTCAATCACATCCATTCCTTACCTTATTGATGAAGTTTATGACTTCAATAAATTCATGGAGCTACACTTGTTTGATGGAAACCATAAGATAGTGGGTAATAAAAAATATAAGATTTTTAGGTTCCATGTTTGGGATAACATACTGGTGATGGAATATAAAGAAACAACAAACTATTTTTAATGGTCTTGTCCAATCCCAATTCGGCATACAAAGGATAATGGTGAACTAAACTTGAAGAAAAGGGAAGCCTCATATAGAAATTTTAAAATAACCTAAATAAATGGAATATTTGAAAAAAATAATAATAACATAAAATTAACATTGGGTAAAAAGTGCAACAGATAGAGCTAGAGAATATTGGCTTCTAAAGATAATGTATTGGGAAAATATTTTTTGTGATTTGGATAGATTATTTATAAATTGTATTAGGATGTTAGATTAACTTTTTGTCACAAAAATACATGATAATGACATATATGACTAAATAACATGATCTACACATTTTCATAGATAATTCTACATTAAAAGGACTATTTTAGATATGGACTTATCAACAGTACAAATTTTAGAAAACATCATAAATAAATTAGACTGTATCAAGATTTAGTTGGAATTATTACAAATAAATCACACATACATAATGTATTTGTAATAATTACAAATTATTTAAAATGATTATAAATAATTAGTAGTCCTATTTTTGAAAACTATAATAAATAAATTGGACTTTATTAAGAATTAATTAGACTTTTCAATAATTAGTTATACTTATTACAAATAAATCACATTTATCTAATGTATTTGTAATAAGTCCAAATTATTTAAAATAAAAATAATAATTAATCGTCCAAGTTTTGAAAACTATCATAAATAAATTAAAATTTATCAAGAATTAATTGGACTTATCAATAATTAGTTGGACTTACAAAAAATAAATCATGTATAAGTGTGAAAAATAGTCATATCACACCATTATAAGGCCCATTTTATTTCTATCTTCAATAAAATTTACACAATCATTCAAACTAGTTTATAAACTATGCATTTATAGATAATAAGCCTAGGTAGTTTATTTCATAAGGAAAGATAATCCATACATCAATTGATCCAAACACAAAGAAAATATCCATTGAATGTATTCAAGTTTTTATCTTGGTTTTGATTAACTATTCTGATTATGTCATATGTAAACTCTTAATTCTATGTCTCAATATGTGATTAAGCCACCTAGGATGATTTGGATGCTACATGTCATCAATTGATTAGACCATGAAATATTTATTTAATCTTCAGGTTATGTCCCCTTGACCATCACATTTTAGAGTATATGTTGTACATGCCACATGTTGATCATTTGAAAACTTGGAAGTTCACCCATGTTGACTTTGGTTTTCATGAGAGAGTCCCTGATATTGTGCTAAGTGGCATGATCATGGGTGCTCAAATCACTCACCACCTTTAAAATGTTTATATATTCTCTTGTATAGCTTACTTATTGATATTTTGATGTGTGTCACAATATTAGGTGCTCATGATGCTTAGGAATTTTTTTTATGCATCCTTATGCATAGGTAGTTTGATAATATTGTGTCATGTGGCATGATCTCTAGTACTTGAGATTTCACTCTTTGAATTTTAAGTAGACATGATTTACGAGTGCTGAGATGTTGAAGACCATTTTTTAAGACATGAATTATGAAGTTTAATAGACTAAAAAATTGAATACCATTTACTTATACATAAATTATTAAGAAAAAATCTTCATGTGTAAATGGAAAATTACCAATTCTAATTGCTGAATTATAAAATGTGAATGCAAAAAATCCAAGGACCTTTTTAAAAAACTTTAAGTATGAAGTGGGAAAACTTAGGACATAAATACTGAAGTGTAAAGTGAAGACCATAAATGTCAAAGTAGGACATTCTAAGGTATAAACCCCAAAGACCATTTCAAAAACATGAGAATGCTAAAGTGTATTTTTCAATGAACAAAATCCAAAGAGTAAATATTTATGTGCAAATTGAAAATACCATTTGTCAAAGACCATTTTTGAAGGATGCAAAATGTGAAGTGTAATTTTAAAAAATGAAAATATGAAGACACCTTTGTGGTTGATGAAATGCAAAATTGTTACTTCTAATACATAAAATCCAAAGACCATTTTGGAATACTCAAAATATTAAGTGCATGTTTCAATTCATATATGTCGAATAACTTTTATTGATGCAAAATTATTGAAGATTGAATTTCCTGAGTAGAAAATATAAAACATAAATGTTGAAGTGTATTTTATAAGACCCATAATTTGAGGACATAATTTGTATTATAAAAAATGTGAAGTTTACCTAAAAAATCTCTCCAAAAATAAATAAAATAATAAGGCATCCCCTTAATTTAATCTAAAAAAACATTTTAAATATCAAAATATGCACTAAATTTTGAAAAAAACCGTTCATACTTCTCATTCCAAAATTAAGGAAAAACCATTTCAAGTTACCAATGTCACAAAAGAAAATAATATCTCCCAATCCTTTATCACTATTTTTAAAATTTCTTAATGTGATGATGCATTCAAATAGTTTGTTACAATGAATTTCAAAAAATCAATGAGAACAAGTGTATGACCTCTCTTAATTTTATTTGATATTGAAGCATAGATGATACTATCTATAAGAATGGATGGAAAAGAGGTGTCGATTAGGTTTGGATTCCATTTATTTTCCAAACAACCTAGATAAATTTATGCTTCTTCTGCATCTTTTTTCCCTGCATGAACTCAAATGAACCAATCTATTTTGGCACTTTATTTTATATCTCCATTTATTTTTAGGATCTCAATATTACTTTTAGCTCTAACACCACATATTATGTATTTCACTCCTCTAGAATCGTTAGGTCTAACAAATTACAAACTCTATTTTTCACATCTTGATTTGGATCAAATGAAAATTTTATTCTTTTACTTCTTGGACCAACATATGTATCTATAGATGCCACTCCAAAATCAAGGGCCCTATCATGAATAATTTTATGTAGATATTTATGTATGGGTATGTCGTAGCACATATTAAGCTATAAATCTCTAATATATTCAACTTCTTAAGGGAACATACCTTTTTTTATTGTGTCATGGATATTTTGGAAGTAATATGATAGATCCTTCCACTTACTATATCTAGTCAAACCAAATTCATTGAATTACTTTACATACTTAATCAAGTTATTTTTTTTTCACTCTTTTTCTAATTCTATCTGAGACTTTTGCATCAATGGAATCTTTTGAATTTTCTCTATTTTTCAAGTCTTTGAAAAATATTTTCATCAAAATACATTTTAAAACATTTGGCTCACCATTTTATTTTGTTCCCCATAATTTAATTAGGGAGGGGGACCAATTTATATCTCTTATAGAGTTTTTTCAATGCATAATAAGTTGACATTGATCCATGCATAGAATAAAATATTGACCTTTTGTCAAGCCTTATATTTCATTTATTCCCTTTAGCTAGTAATTATTAACATAGCCTTTGAAAAATACTACTTTAATAAAATATGGCTTGAAATTTCTTGTATTTTCACATGTCCTATAAGTGTCTATAATCTCTTCCACACTCTATACATCTTTCCTCTTTATACATTTATATAGGTTTCCAAATGTGTTGTCAATGTACTCGTGGGTATGTCCTATAGGGAGAAATCTAACCTTGACATCAAGGAAAATACATTTATAGACAAAGACATATAAATATTACAACACAAACTTTTATTAAAAAAATGATTTTGTGAATGTTTAAATGTAATAGAATCATATTTAGTTCCATATAGGGTTAGATATTTTTTAATATAATAATGGATGGAAAGATGTAAATGTTATTATTATCCCCACAATAGTTGTCTAGTTTAAGGTATAACTTGGAAGGAAGTTTCTTGAAGAAACCAATTGATTCTTCTTCTTTTATGTGTTTATCACATTTATGATATCAATTATTAGACAAAAGTGCATCATATAATGGATATTTTGAAGATCCAAGTATATATAGTAAATATCCATAAATATCTGGCATTGTTGTTTACATATACTTCAAGCACTTGTTCAATGGCATGATAATAAAGTTATACTATCCAAGAACATATGGAAAAAAATGGCCATATCCACCTATACCATGACCAAGCGTGATAATACCTACCATTGACAACTCTACTATTTTGTCAATAACTACTTTTATTTTTTTCAATATTTTTGGCACAAAAGTTTTTAGACATTCCACCTTATCATGAATAAAACTAAGGAATTATTCATTATATTTATTTGAAATTCATTTATGTGTGTAATAAATTTGTCTTTAAAAAATTATTTGATTTAAGTACATCATAAATTCTTGATCGATATGATATTTTTGATCTCTATATAAGGACCTAGAGCATTTTTTGAGTCATCAAGATACAAGTTTTGCACCTATCAAAGTCATCATACTTATCAATGGTCACATCATGAAAATTAGTTCTCCACATATTATTGAATTTTGGCTAGGATATTAGATCATATTTCATATCTACTAGTTGTGCATTGATGTGGTGACTCATAAATTATTGAGTGAAATATTCTTGAAGATGTCAAGCATTCTCTTGTGTTCCATATATATCTACCTAGAATGTAAGTCTTGTAGAAACATCTACAAAATCATCCACCAATTGGTCCAATAAACCTTTAGATTTTATTGTCTTCTTTTGTGAATTTTTTAAAAACCTCCTTCCATGGAATGCATTTAATTCCCCATTTTTGTGATAATTTTGAATTTAAAAAAAGGTACTTCTCTTCAATCCATATTTACTAATCCAAGTTTACAAAAATATCTCATTACCTTATAAATCAATGGTAGTTTTGTTTTTATTTTTCTTAAACAAACTAGCAGAAAGGGCATCCAAGACATGTTGCCTCATATCTATTGTGATGGAATCAAGAAAGTTTATCCTTGAAGATTTTAACATCTCAAATGACAATACTAATGAAAAAAAAATTTGGTACAACATTTACTTTGATACACTTTTGTAATCTCACTATCTATTCTTGCATAAAACTCCACTTGGCTGAGTGAAGTGTTTGGCTAAATTATTTCTAACTTGAGTAGTTATAGGTATAGTTTAATTTTATTTTATACCTTTGCTCTAAGAATGCCATTCAAGGAATGAGTTCCGTATTGATTAATTCCTAAACATTTCCAATTTCTTTCTCCTTTGGTTTCATGTATGGTAAATTGATTACTGTACATTCATTATCCACTATCTTGTTTGAAGGCCATCTAATTATAGTTGTTTTAGTTACCTTTATACTGCAAGTCTTATAATGTTGTAAAACATGCCTTATGTAAATTCCCAATTCATTTTCTACTATTGGGATAGGATTGTAACAAAAAATCTCCCCTAGTTGTACAAATTTGACATAATCAAAAGTAAATTTTTCATCATTTTTAAAAGTTGTACATTTATGTATCACATGTACCCTTTCCCCAATGAAATCATTTATCAATCTATGAAATGTGTTAGGATCATTCATATATCAAACCAATGGATCCAAGCAAGGCTTTTGTTGTTTTAATGGTTGTATATGCATAACTGAATTGAAATTATTTTTTCCTTATTCCATGTCATTCTCTATATAAAACCTTTTTTTGAGGTGTTACATAATTATTGTACTCCATATGGTAAAAATATCAAATACATCCACCAGATTATCCATAAAATCTCCAAGAAATGGAAGTGGTAGAGTAAAATCAAAATATTTTGTCACATTAACACTTACACATTAAATAGGTATTTTCTCATTGTGGCATGTGAAAGTGATATTTATGGATTCCAAATAATCAACATCTAAACCTATAACTTTATGTATTCTTTCTTCACCAATGGCATTACCATTATTTACAAGATAAACATAGTATCCACATTGGAAAGCAATTGATGTATGATTTTTTAGCCTGGACATTTGTAAAAGACATGAGAATATTTTGTACTTAGGGTATTTATAAAATGAGTCTAATTACCTATATGTAAGAGACAAGGCTTTTTTTATACCATAACATAAGCATGGAGACATGTTAAAACCTAAAAATATTAAGAAGGTTATGTATAACACATTTTTTTAGTGATATTGTTTATGTCAATCCAAAAAAATAATAACTTTTAATATCATACACTACATACTTGAAACCTTGTTTAATCCTACTTTGAAGGTATCTCCTAGGAGATACATTTCAAAAATACATAAGAGTGGAATAGCTGAGTAGAGAAAAATAGCTAATTAAATCAAAATTCAACCATGTATTTTAATAGTATACAAAATTATTTTGAGAAATTTTTGTTTTCACCAAAATCATGGAAAAATGATTAGTTACTTATATTTTGGGATCATGTATGTGATTTAAACCTCTGTGGTGAACCCAAGAGTTTGAAGGTATCTCATAAGAAATACATTTTAAACATGCATAAGGGTACCATTGAATGTATTAGGAGGCCCTTCAAGGTATTTTTGAAGGCATTACTAGGTGATACCTTGAATGGCCTTATAATACCTTCAAGGGTACCTTCAAGGTATCTCCTAGGATATACGTTTCAAACATGAAAAAGAGTAAATTTTTCCTTCAAGGTATGTCCTACGAGATACCTTCAAGTTACCCAATAATATATTACAAGCCCCTTGAATCCATATCTTAGGAGATACATCAAAAGGATTTCTCATACATTTAAGGGGATGTTGAAGGTATATCCTAGGAGATACCTTTCAAACATGCATAAGTGTATACTTGAAGGTATTACAAGGCCCTTCAAGCCATGTTATACAAGACTAATAGGTGATATCTTGAAGGGAATTTTAATACCTTCAAGGTTACCATTGTGCATGTTTGAAATGTATCTCCTTGAAGGCATTATTGTATCTAACATACCACACTTTTTGTTGACACAAGTGTGGCCCACCTAGATCCATGAGACAACATTCCATGTTCTAAATAATAATCAACTACATTATGTTCTATTTTTTTGAGAAATAAACATGGGGTTATATTCATATATACCTCTAAAGGAATTATCATACATTAAAGGGGATGTTGAATGTATATTCTAGGAGATACCTTTAAAATTTGCATAAGGCTATCTTTGAAGGTATTACAAGGCCCTTCAAGGTATGTTTGAAGCCACTACTATGTGATACATTGAATGGCCTTGTAATAACTTCAAGGGTACCCTTATGCATGTTTGAAAGGTATATAATTAAATTCAATATTATAGCCAGCATACCCCACTTTTTTTTTGACACAAGTGTGACCCACCTTGATCTATGAGACAACATTTCATGTTCTAAAAAATAATCTACTACATTATGTTATAATGTTTTGAGCAAGTAACATGTGGTTATGTTTAATTTTAGATAACAACTATATTAATGTCCATAAGTATATATTTTTAATATTATATCCTTTTAGGTTTACCTCATACAATGATATTCCATGTTCTTAGGAACTATATTTGGTTTTACTATAATGTGTTGATATAGCATATGTTTTGTTTTAGTCCTAGAAGCTACAAATGTTCATGTGTATAAAATTTATACTATTATTTTGTTATATCTTTTAGTGATTTAGTTTATAAATTTTTAGGATTAGCTTACTAATGTTTTTTCTTAATTATTTAAGTATTATGACGTTATATTATTTTGGTTTTTAGCATTCTAGTGTTTACTATTTTACACTTCATAGTTCATGTTGTTTGAATAAATATTTAGATTTTATATCTTGGGTTTTACACTTCAACATTATAGTTATTATGAATTGCCCTTCAGGATATACATCTCAAAGATTAATATTCACATTTTTCATATTGTGAGATGATATTTTTTAATTGAGTCCTTCATATTTTCTACATTCATTATTTGTGCATTGATTTTTAACCTTTAGGATTTGAGTATTTAAAATTGGTATTTAGGTTGAGGGTTTAGGGTTTAGTGTTTAGGGTTAGGGTTTTTGGTTTAAGGTTTTTGAATAACATTGCATTTTGTGTTTGTGTAAAGGGGGAAAAGTACCAAGTCAAATCCCTAGGTAATGTCAAGTGTAGATGAATAATTAGAAGGTGGACAATGTATGAAGGTATGAGTAGGCAACACTTGTGTAATATTGGCAACTAGGAATTATGACTATACAAAGTGGAAATACACATATATACCCATTAAGATGATTGAAAATATATGAATTAAACTCAAGAGTATACATGATCTTTTATGAATTTATGTGACACAAAATGCATTAAGATAAT
Organism: Torreya grandis; assembly: GCA_037957365.1. Taxonomy (NCBI): domain Eukaryota; kingdom Viridiplantae; phylum Streptophyta; class Pinopsida; order Cupressales; family Taxaceae; genus Torreya; species Torreya grandis. The sequence continues at coordinate 1,925,414 of JARHVA010003481.1, read as the reverse complement.
TGATCTCCCTGGATATAATTACAAGACATTAACACATCTTGAACTATCAAATTCATATAAAACTCAAGTTATTGATATCTATAGAACCATATTTTTTTGTTGTATCTAAATGATAATATATTTAGATTTAATTACAAAGATAAATCTAGTTAAAATCTCACAGGCATAGTACTTGCAGTCATGGCATCATCATCTAAACCATCTAGGTCAGACCCCCTACCATCTAAATTCACTATTAATGATTAATAGAGTATAAGGAAACCACATTCAAACCTAAGTTATTTGAAGGTAAGTACCCATATTACAACAATCTATAGGATGTTATCAAATATATTTATGCTATAATAGATGATGAAGATTTAACTCTAGAGAAACAATGACAAACTAGATTTACTTCCTCTTAAGTGACATAAACTACATTTTGCTATAGCAAAACCAAAGGCAATGCCCTGTATTGAAATTATTAGAGATTTATACTTTTATGGCACATAGAAGATGGAATTTTTATACACCAAATAGGATAAACCATAGTGGTGGCATGTCTCTCCAGAGAGGATATCACTAGATACTTGTAGCTCTCAAAAGATGTAGAGGATTTATATAATGGGCACAAAATGGTAACTTGGAAAAAGGAGAATATGATTTTAAACACACTCTATAAATGGATTCAACCTAGGGAGAAGGTAGTTTTAAATAAAAACACCCTAATTATAATTAAACAATTTAAAATGTGGATTAGGATTAGGATGGCACTACTGAATCAGCTGCATGGGTATCTTTCCATCCACCATGTTTCCTTAGATTGGATTCCATTACTTGACATCCTATTGACCTCTCAACTCACCATCTGACTAGGAAATATTGTAAGTGTCTAGATCTAATAGCAAATATAGCACATAGACAAGAGGCCACTAAGTGGTAGTTTTTACATAATGTCCTATCTCATAGATATAGTGTTGGGAATAATTCACAAAACCAAAGTAGAACTCTAGAGTCTACCTATAAACAATATAAAAAATAGGGTATGTGATTTTTTTCTCTTTCATGTACATTTATTGTTACCATCAACATTAAGTCTTAATAGTAGAAGTGTACACACAAGTATGGTAGGTAATTCATGAGGAGCCAATGCCTAGACTCTCTTATTACATCGAGAAGACACTTTAGTCTAGGGGTGATTATATTTTATACCTTGATTATAAATTCATAATGACAAAAGGAAATAAGGTTGACCCTCTTTATTTACCCAATTTTATCCCAGACAATTTTGTAAAAAATGAAATTGCATACCAGATTTGGTACATCATTGAATATGACCTGAAGGAGATTAAGAAAGGGACAACATTTAGGAAATCAATGATCATAGGTTAAATTATTTAAGGTAATTTATCACCAATACTAGATTGAGATAACATTATTCACTTCCCACTCAGCCTCATAGAGATTGGGATCTAGAGAATAAAATCTAGAGGTGTTTGATGGGGTTAGGTGTCCAGTATGTTAGTAGAGGTTCCTGATATAATAGAACATGCTAAGGATGAGGATAAATAAGTTTTATTATACTATGTAGGATAATGTATATAATTCATTTTTAATAGAAGCATGCTAGATCAAAATTATCAAGAGATAGATAAGAATTAATATTAAGCAGAGTTTTATTAGGGTTTCTAGAGCATTTGGATTACTTTAAATAAGATTAAACCAAACATAAACATACTAATCCATGAACAAAATAAGATAATAAATATAATAGGTAAACATAAAGATAAAGTCTATATTGATCTCAATAAAGGTTCATCATCTTCTTCATCCAAGCATACATTGTTATAGTCATTTATAGTTCTTAACTATTCACATTTTTCTCATGCATTGGCACCAAAAAGAGGGGATTTTTCATCGTCTATCCTTTTACAAGTCATGGAGGATAGGAGAAAATACATATAGCCCATAATTTCATACATAATGCATTAATACACAAAGAATATCTTGTATAACTTTACTTATCCATTTTTTTATCCCAACACTTTCCCAAACTTAAAATGTTGTATCATCTTGAGATAATGTCATAGGTTCATCTGGCTATACACTAAGGGTAGACTAGTAAGACTAGTAAGAGTCACAGTAATCACTCAAGGTTCCATTTCCAATTTTCACCTCTTGCACACTACTTAGCCACCTTTTTATATTTTCAATTAAGTAGCATACCAACATACCACCCTTTTGGGTTTTAAATAGGCTAACATAACTAAGTGGCTAACTTTTATGGGTTTTCAACCATCTTTGTGCCATTTTTATTACTAATCAACAAATACAAAAAAAAATGTGTTCAAAACTATACAATTTTTTTTGCATTGTGCTATACTCAACTAGAAGGGGGTGGTATTACTGAGGAAGAAAACTAGCCAATAGGATCTTTGGACCTAGACTGAGTAGCCATGGACTTTGTGATTTCTTACTAGATATCATATGATGGATTATAAATAATAACATTGAGAATATAGGCAACCTCCCTAAAAAATGGGGCCAAGTTAATTTTGAATGTATGCCAGTCAACCATCACTTCTTGGACCATGTAGATTAGGATGCACATTATTTCATAAAATCCAATGAGCTCCTTTAGGTCTAAGTCCTTAGTGGTACTCATGTTTGATTTTGTATTACTAAACTTTATCTATATTTTGGTATTTAGCTACTATGAATTTTGTATGTGGCATTCTTCTTAGAGACCTACAAATGCACTATGGCATAGGTCTTATTGCCAAATGATGAGTCAATCATGTAAATTCTCCCTAACATTGAATGATTCTTGGATAGTAGGGTTAGTTTCATCCATTAATTTAGTTTGAATGTGCATGGTTGTCCTAGTTATTATAGCTATGGTGAAGTCTACATTGGAACTAGTGAGAGAATTATCGAGCTTCTACTTCTAGTCTAATAGACTGTGTATGACTTGATGAGATTGGAGGGCTATAATCTCAATCATGCTTTGATAATCCTATATTATATTAATCAATATAGTTGCCTTAACCCTCATACCTTCTCCTAATGTGTTGATCTTTGTTGTCAAACAGATTACCTTCAAATAGGATCCTCATCATCTTTGCTGGAGCTAAAGCTCTAGGGGAACCTACGTTTGGATTTGCACTATGCACACTACCTTCCAAAAAAAGAATTATTTTTCTTCCTCCATCTCATAGTAGTCTTTATCCATGTTGACTATCATGAGCTATTAGGCTTCATACTCATCTATGCCCATCTAGGTGAGATCATAGGAACTAGCTATGTATAGTACCTTCAGATCATCCTTCCATGTCACAATGATAAGTATTGTTCACTTCAGAGGAGGGGATGTCAAATGAGGATATTCTTACATTTCCCCTTTTACTACTATGAGTTGGGTGATATCTCTAGTTGTAAAGTAGTAGGGATATCTATTCTAGGTATTATATATTGTAAGGGGGTCACATGCCTAGCTATGAACTCTTTTTTTGTTCCACTTCAGCCTAAGCCATATCCATTGTGATAAATAAGGGGAGCTCCTTGAATGGTGAGAATGAAAACTCATGGATTATGATAAATACACCCTTTAATAGTGAAATGATGGCTACATGCTGACCTAATTACTACATGAAATTAGATAGTACTCAAGGATGTGTGAAAATGAGATCCAAGCACTCCTCCCACTAAAATTTGAACTTGCCCTCATGTGTGAGAGATCCACAATATTGTATCTAGATGAGATTACAAAATTGATGTGTCAGATATTAGTTTGTATTTATGTACACTTGGCCTTCCAATGACTTTCACTGCATAAAACAAAGGAGAAAGATTAGGAACTAAGACTAGAATGTTTGCTTAGGGTAAGTGAAACATTTCTTAATATTTTTTAGTAGATCATGGATGAAGTACTCTAACCAGTTAAAATATTAATTTTGATGGATCTTCTTATGAGTGATGTCTATGACACCCTTATGAATTTGCTTGGTAAACTTACTTATCTACCAAAATCATCTCATTATACACTACAAAATTATGTGCACTAGCTCATCTAGGATTTCATCAATAAGAATATCTCTATGGCCTCACACATATAGATCCCACACTTATTGGGAGAAATTTTCATCTTATATGGTAGTGGATAATCTCCTCATGCTATCATGCCAAAATCTTAGGCCATGGTCTATTTATTAATAACAACTGTGTCATCTAGGCCAAGATAAATACTACCCTCATTGTATCGATTAAGAAAAACTTGGATGATATCCCAAAAGTAACCAAATTTAAGCATATAAAACAAGTGATCAAGGTGAGTATTCTATAATCAATGAGAAGATATAAGGGATAATGGTTATACAACATCAAATAGATTGAGATGGAATTACTTCTGGTTAGTTTGACAAAGATAGTTGAATGACTCTTGATCACTGTACTTTATTTGTTGTATTTCTATGCTGACACCCATAGATTCATTTTGTGTATCTAAGAGATCCTTGATTAGATTTGAAGTATCCATAGCTACATGAAATTATGAAATTATAATGATTTGTGTAAATAAAATTTCTTGGTTATTGATAAGTGTAGAACATGAAAAATATTCTCAAGGATAAAATGCTAATTTGGTGTTCAACCTAAAAAATATAGATTTAGAACCTCTTAGTTTCCATGTTCATACCATGGTAATCTATCCTCTCATCTTGAATGCACTAGTATATATGGAAAATATGTATCTAATTTAGATTTTATAGTTAGTTATTAGTGCATGTGTGTAGTTATATCATTACGCTCTTTGGTGTATGTACAAGGGGTACAAGTAGATGATGTTGAAGAGTCATTGATTTATTGAAAATTGTGTCCATCGACCCTCAGATTTAGAATTTACTTCTATTGAATGGACATTATCTTATGGATATCTTGCTAATGTAATGTTTCCATGTCTTTTATAGACTTAATATTTTTCACTTGCTCCACTTTGAATTTTCTTACAACACACGTGGATCTTCTTGCACATGTCTAGTGCATATAATTCTTGGTCCTTATAATTTATAGTTTTTCTTATGAGATCATCTACAAACAAACAAAATAGAAAAGAAACACACACATAAAACATGGAAATTCTAATCTACATAGTTCTACTCATCACCCACATATATTGTAGAATAAGATTAATCAACTATTGGTAATAGGGCTTAAGCCTATAATAGTTTACCCACCCTATTAACATGGTTCCCTAAAAATATATTAAAAACATGGTTCCTTACTATGTTAGGTAATTTATAATGTAAGGACATTTCTATCATATCTATATCTTGGTTAGGAATTCTCTAAATCAACTGTCATATAATAAAACTAGTTGATCATTATGAAATTATTTTTAGCACAAAGTCCTATCATGTCATGCTTTTTGACTTTACTTGTACACTTCTTACATCCATACTACTTTTCACCTAAACTAATCCATTTTATTTAGTTCCAAGAGTTAGTTATTAAGAGAATCCCGATATTCAAGTCACATGGCCATGGCAATGCATAGGCTAGGTACTAAGTATTCCATTGGCATGAATTCTTCAAGACCATACACCAACTACAATGGAATAAATCTTGTATCCCTTTTGTAATGTGTGAAATATACCCACAAAATCATAAGGAATGTGATATTACCCATAATACCACTTGACATCATATAAATTTGTGTGATCTAGGAATTTGACTCAAGAGAGGATGATTAGATGGTGTTAGTTCCAAAATGAAATAAACACACTAATAGCATAACATCTCTAGGCATAGACACTAGGGAGAGATTAGTTAACAAAAAAAAATGACAAACACAAATAAAAGGTAAGGAATAAAACACAAGAATTTATTCACCTTCCTTGGATGATTTAAATTCCTTTGTATTAGTGGCTTGCTCAATTTTGTGTTCATGAAGTCCTTGGTAATGGAAGCTTGGCTACCTCCATCTCTCCTTGTCACCTTTGGCTTGTGGCTTGGATTAGATTGGAATAAATTTGGCATGGTAACACTAGTTTCATGAATATTTTATAACAAATCCTACATTATAACTTTGCATTCTCAAGTCTTATAAATGATGTTCATGGCCTCTTTATTTATAGATTTTTGCAAATGTCTAGAATCAACTTGAACCATCCATCTCGAGATGAAGATGTGTGGTTGAGAATTAATCCAATTTTTGGAATTAAATTTGTATTTATCCTCATCATGACATTGGAAGAATTATAAATTAAGAGGCATGTGATGCATCATGGAAGGCATTGATGAGGTATGGAGGGGATGAATCTTGATATTTGTGGCATTTATGGCCTAGGGATGCCTTCCTAAGAAATGAGGTAACATGATGATGTAGATATTAAATATCCATTTCTAAAAATAAGTTTTCAACAAGTTTCCATGGAATTTTTGATTAGGCCTTGATTTGGATTAATTATCTCTTAAGCATGATTAAGCACTTTGTGCACAAATTACTCAAATTGATTAAAAAAGCCTTGATATTGGTCTAAAATTTGATTGGATTAGAATTGGAAGTCCATGTTAGATGAATTAGAACCGTATTCCCATTTAGAATTTTTCCAATAACAAATAACAAAGGCATGCATATTGTGTAGAATATTTGATAGGAAAGAGCAATCCAAAGCACCTAGGTCTGAAATTGGCATTTTGACTCAGAATGATCTAATCAAAGTTAGCTAGCCTATAAATTACATTACCCCATTAAGGGATACCCTCACCAAATGTGGCACTTGAATATGTCAGTTTCACATCATTTAGCATGTTTTAGTGTTTTTAAGCCAAATTATACATTTTGGGTGGAAATTGGTCAAAACCCTAGTTGGAGGTTATCGGTGGTTAGTTTTAGGTGTCTATAGTTTTCCCCTATTTGGGAAGGAATTAAAAGCTATAATCATAGTAATGTCTTCTCAAATAATGAAAAGGTCTTGTATGCCTACAACTGTAAAGATGATAAACTAATTATATGATGCCCCCTATAGGGAGTGGTTAGCACAAGTAGGTTGGCAAACGGTCCCTCAAAAAGAAAGAAGTGAAATGAGGGGAACAAAAAAAGGAAAGATGATGGGGTGAAAACACAATGATACTAAAAAATTAGTCAAAATAATTGAGAATGCAAGTGGGATGGTGTGTAATGGTATGCCCAAATGCAGTTATAAGCATTATAACTTGATAGTGACAACATGGTATGATAACATAATGATTTTCCCAAAGGCAATTATAATCATTGAGAAGATGGAGATACCCTAGTTATAATAGACAAACAAGAGAATCACATGCCCCTATTTAGATGGAAAACATAAAGTGGTGACTACATAATGATTTACCTAAAGGTAGTTATAATCATTAATAAATATAGGTGGGACAGTGTGTAATGATTTTCCTATAGGCAATTATAATCATTGGACCTTGATTATGGAAAACATGATAAAATTGGCCAAGAATGATGATAAATTAACATAGAAGGTAATGATGATTTGGAACAACCCACTAGTAGGGAGATGCTCATTCAAACTAATAAAGATTGAAATTCTTTCATGTTTAATTACTCTATTATAGATATGATTAAGATGGAATTGAGATGTCAGTGTCAAAGAGATGTTTCCATTATTGAATAGACTTCTTGAAGCTAAGGTTTTATATAGTAAGCATTGGTAGGCATCATGGTATAACATCATGAGGACTTGGCCAAAATATGCATGAGGACTGACTCTTGTAATCCAATAATCAATAGAAAATAATGCACTAATGACATAAACCATGATGATAATGTAAACATATGAAGATGGATGAATTAAATTATAAGTGTGGGAAAGGAATCACCCATTGAACACATAGATTGAATTAAGGTAATAGTGCTCAAAGCAAACAAATAGGCAGACAAATAAATAAAATAAGCAAAAACAAACAAACAAATAATGCAATAGAAACTATATGAACATTGTCCCTAAAAAATAGGTTATAACTTAATAAATGAATAAAATAGGGGAATAGAAGAAAAGGAAGGGGGTGGCTGAGCTATCTCCATATGCACTAGGAAAGTGGATGCTACCTACATAGTTTCATGGATATAATAGCTAATAAAAAACTTTAGGCCAAATGTAGTTCTCCCAGGGAATGAGAAAAATGTGATAATTGAGGAAAAAAATATAATGGATGTGATAAAATAATAGGAATGGTCTTTCAAAATGGAAATTTCATAAGAGAAAGAGGCCAAAAAGGATGGGGAAACTAAATGACAAGTGATTTGCTTGTAACATAGTAAGGGTTCCTAGAATCCTTAAGGAAAATAAGTGGTCAATGTTTTTATTCTTTTTTAATGATTTTCCAAATGTTTTTAGAATTTTTTGAAGTATCTGAACTCAATGGAGAATGATGAGACACTAAATGGTTCAAGCTCACAAAATGGTGAGAGAATTCAAAGTTAGGTTGCTCAAAAAATAGTGAGAGTGTGGCTTAAGTTGCTTGAAAAATGGTGAGAGTGTGGCTTAAGTTGCTTGAAAAATGGTGAGAGTGTGGCTTAGGGTGCTCACAAAATAGTGAGAGCATGGGAAAAGGGTGACTAAGCTAACCTCAACAAGTATTGAGTGATACCTACATAGTCCTAGAGTAAGACCTCAAGTCACTGTAGTTTTTCCCTTATAGTGGAGGAATTTGACTAGTGTAGCAGCCAATTTAAACAAAATAGGCACAGTTGGTAAAAAGGCACAACATGGCATGGGAAGTGGCAAGTTGGTATGTCAAGGATTAATTTTTCCCCTAGTTTTCCCATAGGTGATTATAATTAGGACATAACAACATAGATCAATGGTACTAATTTACCCAAAGGTGGTTATAATTAGTAACAAGACTATTGTTAAGAAAGGAGTAATAAATGAAGGATGCAACTATTGAAACTTCTATCACACTATCCCAAAATATGATCTCTATCTAAATTACTTGAGCCAATTGATGAAAATAATTAGATACCTAGATGCTGAAACTATGTAATGAATGGAAAAAACCAAGGTCAAATAGGCTAGGCTTTAGAACACATTGGGTCAATAAAATGGAAGTAGAAAGTGGATATGATGAAGAGACAAATAATGATGGTATTTGTATAAAGAATAATAGTGATAAAATGGCATAACTAAAATGGTCCTTATAGAAAATACATCATAGCACTCAAGTATAGTACCACTTGAGATGAATAATATTCATCAACTCTAGAAGTACATCTCCATCTAGTGTGGCAAGCCTATATGCTCCTGATCCATAACCTACAGTGATGATGAAAGGACCTATCCAATTTGGTTTGAATTTGCCTTTATGCTTCTTCTCAACCATGGTGTTCTTTAAAAACAAGATCACCAATTTCAAATGTTTTATACTTAACACATTTATTATAGTGGCCTTTAAGTTGGTTCTGATATGCTTGAATATTATTGAGTATGGTTGTGTGTTTCTCATCAAATGGGTCTATATCTTGAAAGCAAGATACTCGATAGTCATGATCATCTAGGACATGCTTGAAAGAGATGCACAGTGAAGGTAATTTGACCTCAATGGGAAGGATGGATTCAATACCATAAACAAGTGAGTATGGAGTGGATCTTATGGGGGTATGATGATTGGTATTGTGTGCCCAAAGGCCAAGGAATATCTAAAAGTGCCAATCATGATTGACATCATTGAAAATATTTTTAAGAATATTAAAAATGGTTTTTTTAGATACCTCTACTTGGCCATTACCTTGAGGGTAATATATTGTATAAAAATGTTGTGTGATGTTGTATTCAGTACATAGCTGGTCTACATCCTTGTTCTTGAATGATTCTTCATTATCAAATATAATTTTAGAGGGGATAGCATAGTGGCAAATGAGATGGTTAAAAATGAATTTGGAAATTTTCTTTCCAGTCACATAAGTGAGGGGTATAGCTTCAACCCACTTAGTGAAATATTTGGTGGTGGTAAGGATATTTTTATGGCCATTAGATGAAGTGTGGTTAATCTTCCCAATCAGGTCAAGTCACCATGTATAAAATGGCCATGGTGTCAACATTGGTTTCAAATTTTTTGTTGAGGCATGAATAGATTAGCATGTCATTAACATTTGTCACACTTTTTTAGATATACAGTGGCATATACATCTATTTTGGGTCAATAATAACTAGTACACAAGAGATTTTTGGATAATATTTCCCTATTAGAATGATCTCCACATACTCCTTCATGAACTTCTCTTAACGCTAATGTAGACCCTACCGGAGTTACATAATGAAGTAGAGTTCCATCAAAACTCTAATGGTAAAGGGTGGATCCAAGTAGAGTATAATGAGTGGAATGATGAATGAAGGATTTGGTTTGATTTTGAGATAGGTTAGGTGGCATAACTTGGTCATGAAGGTAGTTATAATGTCTAAGTACTAGATAGAATTAAGACCAACAATATCACAAATCATGGCAATAGTTGAAGGTTCATGAGCTAGTGCTAACAGATTTTTGATGAGGAATTGATACTCTCTGGCTTTATCTATTTGTCAAATTAGAGAGCCAATAGTAGCCATGTCATCTATAGTTTTGTTACTATCCCTTGGTATGTTCTCAAACTAAATATTAGAAATTTGTCACTTGAGAGTATCGACCATGGCTTTATATGGAACTAGCTTGTCATCTCTAGTCTGAAAATGATTTGTGACCTGATTGATGATTAACTAAGAATCACCATAAACTTAGAGATGAGATATATTCCAATGCACTACTTATCAAAGTATTTCAATAAGTGCTTCATACTCATCCATGTTGTTTGTATAAGGAAAGTTGATTATAAATGATTTAGGGATTAGATCCCCTTGTGGTGTAATAAACAATAGGCCTACCCCTAATCCATGTGTAGCAAATGAACCATCAAAATAAAGCTTCTAAGGCTACTCCACAAGGTGTGTGTCAATGATGGTCATTATGGATTCTTCAAGAAATTAAAATGTGAGTGGTTGTGTGTCTATGAGAGGCACTTCAACAAGTTGATATGTAAGAACTTATCCCTTGATTGCCTTCTGATTGACATACTCTATGTCAAAATCACTGAGAAACATGATCCATTTAGACATTCTACCTTGAAAATATATTTTAGATAGTAGATACTTGAGTGGATCTATCTTTGAAATGACCATGGTCTTATTATTCAACATGTAATGGTGTAGTTTCTAAGTTGTGAAGACCATGGCCAAACAAGCTTTTTCAATAGGTGCATAGTTATGTTCATATGTAACCAAGGTATGACTTAGGTAGTACATAGCATTATCTTTTCCATTGTCATCATGCTGATCCAAGAGTGCCCCTAGAGCATGGTCAATAGCTAATAGGTATAACAAGAATGAATTTCTTATCATAGGAGGTAATAGAACAAATGGATTAAGAAGATAGTATTTGAGATATTGAAAAGATATTTGGTAGTGATCATCCTAGTGAAATACAACTCCCTTTTTCAAAAGATGTGTAAATGGATGGCACTTGTCTGCTAACTAAGAGATGAAGCATCATATTAACTAGATATTACCTTGTAAACTACAAAGTTACTTTAAATTGGTTGGTGGTGGCATCTTGGTTATAGCATGGACTTTAGTTAGATTGACTTTAACACCTCTATGAGACACAATGAAGCCAAGTAGTTTGCCTGAAGTTACACCAAACACACATTTATTTGGATTGAGTCTAACTTTGTACTCCCTTAATCTTTCAAATATCTTATGTAGCACTGTTGGATGGTCGGCCCTAGTTTTAGATTTTCCTAATATGTCATCGACATAGTCTTTAACAATATTATGCATCATATCATGAAATATGATAGTTATGGCCCTTTTATATGTAGCTCTAGAATTTTTAAGGCCAAATGGAATTACTAATAATAAAATGTTCCCCATGGATCGGTGAATGCTATTTTAAGTTGGTCTTCTGGTGTTATTCTAGTCTGGTTGTATCATAAAAAACCATTCATGAGTGAAAGTATTTCATAACCTACCATGGAGTCAATGATCATTTCAATATTAGGAAATGGAAAATCATTTTTAAGACAAGCTTTATTAATTTATCAAAAATTAGTATAGATTTTGATCCCTTCAATCTTTTTACTAATAGGTACCACATTAGAGACCATTCTAAGTATTCAATGGATTAGATACATCCTATTTCTAAGATTTTTTCCAACTCTTTCTTTACCAATATAGTAATACAAAGATACATCTTGCGTAGTTTTTTTTTTACCAATTTGGCATCAGGATTAACCACAAGGTGGTGTAGAACCAAGGTGGGGTCTAAACCTAACATGTTAGAATAGGCCCATGCAAAGATATCTACAAATTATCCCAATAGAGTTGTAAAGATGTCATGTTCCTCCTTTTTGAGAGATGCCCCTAATTTTATCCATTTCAGGTATGATGGAGTTCTGATATTTACCTCTGTTGTATCTTTAACTAGAAGGGTCAAACCATCTTCTAGGATAGTAGGCAGCAAATTGAACTATTATAGGGAACTTTATTAGGTCTTTCTCTTCAACTTCTCCTAGGCATGATGAATCTGAGTCCCCTAATGGGAGATCTAGCCATGTCAAATACTTATTGTTGCTCAAAGTTGAACTATGATGCATAGGCAAGTTCATCATTGGTGGTCTCCTAGTCCAAATTTGAATAATGAACAACCCCATTTAATGGCATCCAAAATAGGTTTTCACCACTAGACTGGCCTTTATCTTTACTTTTTCCTTGGTTAGAGAGTGCCTCAAAGAGGTTTTCACTTTAGGACCTGAATGTTTTACTTCTTTTTTTTTTGGCTAAGGGTGTTCACTCACTCTCCAAAATAGGTTATAGGATCCAATGTGATTGATAATCTTGATTTGTGATTCCCTAATAAAACATTGTCTCTAAGGCCTAAGAAATCATAGAATGCATCATTATTTTAGAACTCATCAATTGGTAGACTAGATTCTTGTTGGTCCCAATCTATCAATTAGAGATAATATAATGGCAAAGGGTTGTGATGAATGGCAAAGGTAAGGGTAAAAATGGCATTGTTATCAAATAGGTTGCTTTCAAATAGGTTATCAAGGGTGAGGCTATGATCAAACTCTACTTCATTATAATCATCATCACTAGTCACTAGTGATGGATTTTGAATAAATTATGTGGGGTCACCCCTAGGTGGTTTAAATCCAAGTCCATAAGGTATTTCATACTGAGTCATATAAATTGGCTTGATGGTTCCTTGATGATTTGGGTTGAGGCCTCTTCTTTCATACTTGTGACTCTCCATGATCCTATTGGGAATAGGATACTTTTCTTTTTTATAGTAATCATCTTGGTTGTCATTATATAACCATGATTCATCCCCTTTAAGAGGGTTAGGTCCTAGGCCAGATGCTGGTACAAATATGATAGGTCTCTTATCTTTGTTCCTTTGTTGCCAATGCATATGTGGAGTGAATTTAGGTCACCCAAAGATTTTTAGATTCTAAGGAAGATTATAAATATGAAATGTATCATGGGTCACATACTCTCCCGGTCCATTATTTAAAATGGTGAAATGATTAGAAGCTTTAAGAGGTGGCATGTGGGAAAGAGAATCTAAGGTATTAGGATTTATGTAATTATCTAATGAAAGATCAATATGTATGGTCTTTCCTTTTTCCTGCATAGAACTTGGATTCATGTTGTATTGATAATTATAGCTTTGAAATTTGGCCTCAAGATGCTTACAGTGTTCGTATGGGTGTAAATCTCCTAGAATATTCACTTCCATCCCTAAGTGGGAAAACTTGATACATTGGTGTAATGTTGATGGAACTACATGAATCTCATGTAACCAGGGCCTACCTAGAAATATATTATATAACTCAAGATCAAGCACATGGAAAAGTGTATGATGGGTTAAAGGCCCAATGATAACTAACAAACTAATGGTGCCTTATGATTCTCTTTGTTGATTATCATAGGCCTTGATGGTTATTATTTCTGGCTAGAAATATACCATTGTGTACCCAAGAAGCTTGATGAGCTTTAGAGACACTATGTTGAGGCCAGATCCATTGTTTATAAGGACATGTTTCACTTTATGTCATCTTACATAAACTTCTATGTATAATGGATTATTATGGAGCAGGCCAAGCGAAGACATATCACTTTGGTTAAATGTGACTTGTTGGGCTGGAGCTAAGTGTCCAACCAAAGCTTGATATTTATTAGGGGATATGTCACTAGCAACCATGGATTGGGTAAAAAACTTATTCAAGATGTTCTTGTGGATTATTGACATTCATAGAAAATCTAAAATAGAAATTTATGCTGATGTCTTTGCAATTGTTCCACAATATCAAATTCATTATCTTAGTCAATAGTGAATGGTTTATTCTAAGGTTGAATGGTTGGTTGGATAATAGGCAAAGTGGTGGATGGTTATGGGTTTGGGATAGTAATATTTGACTACTGAGTTGTGATTGCATAGTTGAGATTAAATATTGGACCATTATTTCTAACTGATGTTTTAAATGGTGTGAAACCAAATAAGACAAGTCTTCGTTGTTGGTGCACTTGCATGTGGTCACGTGGCAAGAATAAGTTGTTGATATAAGGTCCAAAATGGGAAGTCCTAGTTTTTTGGTTTTATTGTATGCATTCTTAGGTCAAATAAGGATTATTAATGTAATTTGGTTGAATGTTGTTGTTTAGCAATAGTCTAGGTTGATTAGTGTTTAGTCTAGGATTAATGGAGATGGTATTAATGCTACCCCCTACAATATGACCTACAACCCTATTGTAGTCATGTGAAACAACATGGTAGGTTTGTTGGTTATTATCATTCTAACCTTGGTTTTGTCTATTGTTTTGTCATTGTGGATTATACTAATAGTTTTGTTGATTCTATTGGTTTGGCCTTTGATTTTGGTATTATTGATTTTGTTATTGCAATGGCTATTGTTGTTTTTATTGTTGATTGTTATGTTAGGGAAAGGGGTTTTAATAAATCCAAAGAGTTTGATTGGAAGTAAAAGCACTGTTATCTAATGTTATCTCCCCATTCTCCAACATATTTTCAATTAAATGCTTGATTTGGACACATCTTCATATATTATACACATTGACCCGATGATAGTCACATAATTCATTTTTATGATACCAATGAGGATAAGGAATGCCTTATAGATAATGCTTTGGTCTAAGCCAACTAATTAGATTAGTGACAAAAATCTTGTGAAATATAGATTCAGTAGGTTCTCTTAGGTCACTAAATACATGATGTGCAGGCATAATTCTCCTAGGAGGAAAGGTTTGTAATGGTAATGGTTGTTGTATTTATTGTGCAGGTCTTGGTTGTTACACTTATAGTATTGGTTGGAGAGGTTATTAGGTAAGATTAAGTTAAAAATGTGGTGTAGATGATGTTTTCACCATTTAGACATGATAGGATTTAGTTACTCAATTTCCCACAATATTCCTATCATGGTTGAATTGCTTTGATCTTTCTTAGTTATTGGCCTATGTTGGTTGTGAGGTTTGCACTTGAATGGGATGTTGGTCATTTCCCTGATTGGTACCTTAATTTTGATTAGTTGAATTAATTTTGATGAATCCTTTATTGATGCATGCCTACTTGATCAACATACCTTTATTGATGATTTCCTTGAAAGTATGCACACATTGTAGTTCCAAATGATAAGCTATCTCACTATGCAAATTTTTGGTAAACATAGTGGTTAATTTTTTATCCAATAAACTATGGGTGAAATAGCTTGCAAGGGATCTCCATCACTATAAATAACTTGCAAAACTATCACCAGTTTTTTCTTTTCTTACATTAAGTCCACTAATAAAATCTCATGCTCAAGATTATAGGAAAAGTGTTACACAAACTTATTAGAAAGATCATCAAAATTCATTACTAAATTTTTATTTAGCTTTAAAAACCACTCCAAGGCTTGTCTAGCCAAGCTCCTTGTAAACAACAGTAAAAGTTATATGTCACTATATGCCACTAGTTAACATGCAATAAATAATTTGGTTAAATGAGCCTTAGGGTCACCTTTCCCTTTGTATTTATCAAATTTTAGTGGTTCATATCCTAGATTAAATGGTATATGCAAATACTCCATGTTAAATACATAAAAAGATACGTCATCCAATTTAAACTTTTTAGTTTGTTTACTAGATTGAATAGCAACAATCACATCCTTAATCTATTGCAATTCTTGGGATAAGAAACTAGAAAGAACATTGGTTTGAGGAAGAATATTGGTTTGAATAGATTATTGGGAGGTCATAAGTGGGACATTTTGGTTAGGGTATCATAGAGATAACTATTGAGGTATATTGGTTTGGTTGGGGAATGGACCAGGAATATTCATGCATCGATTAGGATGTACTTGAAATTATACACTTGGTTGTATGATATTTTGGTTTGGGTTGGTGATAAAGGTTTGACATGGAGGAATTTGTGGTTGAGATGGAGGTATATAACTATATTATGCCTACTATGGCTAAAAAGGGGCATGCTACCAAGTAATCAAACCTTGCTGTTGAGTGGGAAATTATGGACCAAGACCCTGTCTCTAGATTTGTGGCACATTTTGAACCAATGGTTGTCTAGTAGGTACTTGAGAAACATGGGAACCTCCTTGTTACATGAATCCCTATGAGGAAGTGAAATCAAATTGTAGATTTGGCATCTGTCACTAAAAAATATTTGCATATTGTTGACTAGTCATTGCTTAGTTTTGGATTGGCATATTAGTCTGTGAATGAAGAGGTATGTTCATCATTACCTAGTGAGCTAGAACATTTGTTGCCCTTGATTGAGGTGGTAATGTATTTGTCCTATGTTATGTTGATACACTAGATTTTACATGTTGTTGTGGAATACTATGCATTACTTATTGAGGAGGAGTAGGGATCATCATATTTTGTCATTGAGTTATGACATTAGCCATTATTTGATTACCTAATCCCATAAGTTCTACACTTGAGGAATCATTCAATTAAGGTTGGGGTGTAGAAATTCCTATTCCTTGGTATGATGATCCACTCATGGGATGAACTACAAGAACATGTTGTTGGTTAGTTATTTATGTGTTAGTACCACTTTGATCAAGATTGGATGTTATTTGCACATTGTCTACTATGTTTGTCTCGCTATTCTATGTATAGGTTGAAGACAGTTCTTCAATAATGAGCATATGCATCAAGTTATCTATCAAAGTAGTTTGTATGAATGGGTTAGAATTCATATTCTTTTGTTTAGTTAAATCTATAAACACTCCTATTAAAGGAACTAGGTTAATAAGAGGCTTACTTACCATGTTCATCTAATTGAAATCATGTGTTAGATTTAGGTAGGTTTGACATGCTATTTGCATTTGGTTAAAGTGATATTCCATGATGTTTTTTCCTCAATCATATATATTAGGATCTTGGTACGTTGTTTGAACTAGAGCCATAAGATTGTGAGAAGAATCATGTTGATCATAAATGACATTATGGGGCACTCTTACTAGACTTGGTAAATTTTCATGGGGGAAGTATGCTAAAAATTTGGCCCCTACCTCTCTGGCTCTAACCAAAATATCATCTTTGTTCTCTAACATATGTCATTCAAACAAAAATGGATCATATGTAGAAGCCATATTAGTAGAATATGACTATTGAAGAATTGGCTTGTTCACTATGGGTAGTGTAGCTAGGTATTACACAGTTTGATCTTGGTCTTGTTCTGAATAAGATGGTGTGTTAACTAGATAGTTGGCCAATGGATCTTAGCTTTGTGCCCCTAATTGAGTATTATAAGAGGGATAATAATCCATCTCATAAGCAATATTATCTACATAGGGGTCTTGCACCATTTCTTCTTGTGCAACTACATTACTAATCCCTAGCTTATACATGAGTCCACTATGAGTATAGGAATACATGTTGGGATCTATAGTCAATTATTTTGTGATAAAAGGTTAAAGAGTTTTACAAAATCTAAAAGGGATAATGTCTTAAATAGATGATGTTCCAACTTGGTCTAGATTTGTCAAAAGGTTTATGAATTTTTTTTTGAGGAAATAATCTAGCGTGAAGTATCTAACATTTAATTGTTCACATAAAGATGATCAAGTAAATGAACCTAAAATCAAAATGCCAGACTCTAAGGTCAAAGTGTTTCAAATCAGTCTAATCTAGGAATTTAAAAGTTGTTAGGTCTTTTGGCCAAACACGACATCAAAAGCCAAGCTCAAACAAGGCATGTGCTAGGACTCTTGGTCAAATGGCGTCAAAAGCTAGCTTTGAAAATAGATGAAAGTTTTAATCTAACAAATTTGAAAGATTTCTTGAAAACACTAGGCATTTGATTCTTGGACATGAACTTGATCAACTAAGTATAAGGTATGAAACAAAAGGCACTTTAGAAATAGTTTATTTTTTCACAAAAAATGGTATAAAACTTGGTTCTTTTGAAAAATGAGCTAGACAAAGGTGATTAGTATAACTATTTTAGACAAAAGATCATAAAAATATGCTTGTATTGGTCTTAAAATGTAGGAACAAATTTGAAACTCTATGTAAGGGGGTCTATGAAATAATTTTTGAAATGTTTTAGGCAGTGTAACAATGTTATACTACCCAAAAGGTGTAACAAAAGGATTTGTTTTAAAAATCTCTAAGGCAAAGATGTTTTCCTACAATTTTGATAGCATAACACTACTTTTCTTGACTCAAAATGTTGTGGTGCATAGACTCAAAGTGCAAGTGTTTAGCACAAAATGGCTTAAGTCTATCAAGTGATGATAATGATTATGAGTCTTAAATGGTCTTCAACACAAATTGGAAATTGAACCTAAGTTCCCTCAATTTTAGTGAAAATGGAAAACCCACTTAACACATCAACCTTATAAACTTATAAAGGTGCAATTTTTAATTTAGATTATAAGTGAATGACTTAATCAACTTTGGTAAAGGTCTAGACTCAATTGGGTAGCATAACTATGCCAAAGTGGATGATATGACTCTTCAAGCTTTTGATGAACTTTGAATAAGGCAAATTGATGATCTCACATGGGTTGCATAATACCTCTTTATTCAAATGAAAATTTGGACTATGTTTGGTTTGGATTGTTTGTTTACACCAAGTTTTGACTTCAAAAAAGACTTTAGTCTAGGACAAGACCAATTAATTAATCACTCTTAGATCCTAAGCTGACAAAGTTGCTTGGCATTATTAGAATCCATCAATATACATCATTTGAGAGGATTTTAATTATTCATATAAAAGTAAATGTGCATTATATAGTAGGGTTTTTACACCCCCATTATCTTAAATGATAGTACTATGACATGGACCTTGATGCGTACCTTACACCAATAATACATACATGACAAGTGTGGATTTGTCTAAGATCTAACAAGTTTCTAAATGATCTAGGGGAATCAATTGTATAATGACTTTCACACCAAACAATGCAAAAGAAAAGCATATATTTTTGGTCTATATCACTTGGATTATTGCAAAAATGTCTAATCCTTTTTGCAACCACTACATCCTACTATTCGCTCAGTGTATTGCAATGTCTAAAGTGCCACTACATCTCATGTGTAACTCCAAAGAAGCCAAATGAAGTCAATGCTGAGAAGTGAAAACCTAGGTCAAAGCTTCCCTAAATAACTTGTGGGATGTGATGAAGTCCCCATCATAATCCAAGTTTGCGTAAAAATAAATAAAGCATGAAATAGAAAGACTCTAGGGTCATTTTCAAGGTCACTTAAACATTGATGAGTTTTTGGGGAGTGATTTAGATGACTTTATTTTTAAGCCTTGGACTAGGATACTTGAAATAGGAATGGTGATTTTGATTCTAAGGGTTCCCTATAGGGGAAAAATGGAAGAGCATACATGCAACATTCCTCTTTTTTCCAAGCAAAATATAATTAAACAATTATTACAAACAAAAATTTACAAGTGTGTTCAATTTTAAGCCCAAATTAAAGTGAGGTGGTATTCATTTTACCCCTTGGTCTTAGTTGCAAACTTTGAAAGCATTCATCATAAACATCTAAAAATTTTAAACACCAAAATAAACTTCCTAATTGATTTTTAAGCATGTAAAAGGTGATCTAAACATGTTTTTGTCAAATTCATGTCTGGTCCTACAACAAAAATGTCAGCATGTCCTTTAGCTTTGAAGTTATTTTTGTTTTGAAATAATGAACTTTGGAAAAATAGCTCTCATGTTTATGTTTTTGGAAAAACATAGTGATCAGCGTCAGTTATATAAAACTAATGATGGTTATCTTTGCTAACCAAAATCTAACTAATGTCAGTTAAGATATGTAACTGATGTCGATCTTACTTGATGATGTCAGTTATTGTGTAAAACTGTGGTAACTAAAAATGGCAAAATAAAGTTAGAAAATCAATTTGTAAGAGCTCTAAGGGTCCAAACAAATATTTTAGAGTTACAAAATGATCTACTTCAGGTGTGATATGCATCTAATTCCACCGGGCATGCCATTATGTGATCTAGGAATTTGACTCAAGAGAGGATGATTAGTATGGTGTTAGTTCCAAAATGAAACAAACACACTAATAACATAACATTTCTAGGCCTAGACACTGGGGAGAGCTTAGTTAATAAAAATAATTGACAAACACAACTAAAAGGTAAGGAATAAAACAAAATAATTCCTTCACCTTCCTTGGATGATCCAAATGCCTTTGTAGTAGTGGCTTGCTCGATTTTGTTCTCATGATGTCATTGGCAACAGAAGCTTGGCTACCTCCATCTCTCCTTGGCACCTTTGGCTTGTGGTTTGGCTTGGATTGGAATCAATTTGACATGGTACTACTATTTTCATTAAGCTTTTATAACCAATCTTAAATTATATCTTTGCATTCTCAAGTCTTAGAAATGATGTTCATAGCCTCTCTATTTATAGATTTTTGCAAATGTCTATAATCAACTTGAACCGTCCATGTCAAGATGAAGATGTGTGGTTGAGGATTAATCCATTTTTTGTAATTAAGTTTGTAATTATACTCATCATGAAATTGGAAAAATGGGTAATTAATATGCATGGAGGGCATCATGGAAGGCATTGATGAGGCATGGAGGGCATAAATCTTGATATTTGTGGCATTTATGACCTAGGGATGCCTTCCCAAGAAATGAGGTCACCTAGTGATGTAGATATTCAATATTCATTTCAAAAAATAAGTTTTCAAAAATTTTCCATGGAGTTTTTTATTAGGCCTTGATTTGGATTAATTAGCTCTTAAACATGATTAAGCACTTCGTGCACAAATTACTCAAATTGATTAGAATGCCTTATTATTGGTCTACAATTTGATTGGATTAGAATTGGAATTCTATGTCAGATGTATTGGAACCATATTCCCATTTAGAATGTTACCAAGAACAAATAATAAAGGCATGCATCTTGTGTAGAAGATTTGATAGGAAAGAGCAATCTAGAGCACCTAGGTGCAAAATTGGCATTTTAACTCGAAATGATCTGAAAAAGTTAGCTAGCCTATAAATTGCATTACCCAATTTAGGGATACCTTGGCCAAAATTGGAACTTGAATATGTTAGTTTTACATCATTTAGCATTTTTAGTGTTTTTAGGTCAAATTGTGCATTTTGGGTGGAAATTAGTCAAAACCCTAGTTAGAGGTTATCAATGGCTAGTTTTAGGTGTCTACACTTTGTAACCATTTTTCCTAGTACTTTATTGGAAGCTTTAGCTTGGTCATTATCATATAGATGATACATAGTAATTTTATGATGAGAGATCATAAATTCTTTAGTCAAAGCCTTGATGGTATTATTTATAAAGTGTATTCTTCTATCACTGACTAAATTTATAGGGCAACTAAAACTTGTAATGATGTTTCCATATATAAAATTTGTTACATCCTTTGCATCATAGTTAAGTGTTACAACTTCAACCCACATAGTAAAAGAATTTGTTATAGTAATGATTTACCTAGATTTGCTACATTTTATTAGTGGGTTGATAGGTTTGACAAATTTAATGCCTCATTGTTTAAAAGGTTTCTCAAATAACAAAGGATGTAAAGGCATCTCATCTTTATATAGCATTCTACCCATGCATTGGTATATGTCATAGTGATATGCAACTCTATGTGTATCTTAGAATATATTTGGCCACCATAATCCACTCTGTAAAATATTTCTAGACATAGCCTCTCCTGAGAAATGTCCACCTATAACTTCTTGAAGTGCTTCCTACAATATTTGAGGTCATTCATGTTCCAAGATAACCTTGTGAAATACTTAATCCTTCCCTAAGTGATATATAAGCCTATTAATGATGCTATATGGTGGGGCTCTAGTAAGAAATTACTTTTTATCATGATTTTGATAGTGTGTAGGGAAGACCCCTTGCTCAAGTAAGTTGGAAATGGCTTCCAAAAATTTAATAATCATAGAGACACAAAAATGGTGATCATCAAGAGATTCTTCTTGTAATTATTATAGATCTTCACCATTAGGAATGCGAATGAGATGGTCTGGTCCCACATTCTCTCTTCTTGGTTTGACATTTATACAAAATTGAAATTCTAAAAACAACATTAACCATCGAGAGATGTATCCTCCTATCACTTGTTTGTTGACTAGATATTACAGGGCTTGATGATTAGTGAAGATTTTGAATGGTGTATCCAATATATAGTGATGGAATTTCTAAAGTGCAAACACAATGGCCAATGCTTCCCATTTTGTATTTTTATAGTTTTTCTCTGCATTAGATATTTTATTGTTAGTAAAATGAATAGGATGGTCTAGTACATCATCTCCAAGATGTGCAAACATAACACCCACTGTAATTCTTGAATCATTAACATGTACATGAAAAGGCTTGCTCTAGTCTGAAAAGACAAGTATGGGCACAACAACTAATCACTATTTTAGATCAATGAAATCTATTTAACATTCTAAATTTTAAATAAACTTTGCATTCTTGCATAATAAAGATTATATTAGAGATGAAATGGTTTCATATCCTTTGATGAACTTATGATAGTAGCTTGTATTCCCTAGAAAATAGTGCACTTCAGTGGAACTAACAGGTGTAGTCATACTTAATATTACTATTATTATACCTTGATCTACTAGAATACCTTCACTACATACTACATATCTAAGCAAAACACCAAAATGTGTAAAAAATAAACATTTATTTAAATTCAAAGCAATGTTTAGAGATTAGCATCATTATAACATTATACATAGCTTAGACAAGTGTTATTTGAATAAAGAAAAGACAACCCAATCATCCAAATAACTTTTTAGGAAGTCATGCACAAAATCCTTGATTGTTGTAACCATTACATGAGGGAATACCATAGCTATGTTCTTAAGGCCAAAAGGCATGACATTGAATTCTAAAGCACCCCATTCTATTGTAAAAGTAATTTTGTCTCGATCTTCCTTTGTGATTAGGATTTGATGATATCCATTGAAACCATCTGTGAAGGAATATAATTCATGTCTTGTGACAAACTCCAAAACTTGTCTATAAAAGGTATTAAAATTGGATCATTTAAACAAGCATCATTCAAAATGTGGTATTCCCCACAAACACAAATTTATCTTGTTTTCTTGGGATAAAATACCATGGGGCTTACCCAATCTACTTTTTCCACTAGATAGATTATTCTTGCATCCTACATTATATCCAATTTATCCTTTACTTTTATCTTCATATTTAGATTGAGCTTATATGGCCACTTATTGATCAGCCATGTGTACTCATTTAGTTTAATGTGCATCTTTTCAAGAGATGGGTCAACTCTTTGAACCTCTAAAAATTTAGTGGTAAAGACATATAAGAAATCCCTCATAAGTTGTAGAGGTTTTAAAATTTTAGTTTCTATCCAGTAGTCACCTATGGTTGTTAGTTTTATAACCTCCTCTATTTTTATGTTAGTGACATGCTTCCTGATAGGCTACTGATAAATATTGAATTTTTATTCATCAATAGATTCTTATATCTCCTTTTCCCTTCCTATTTGGTAAATTATATGTTGTGTAGCTTGTCTTCTTCAGTTAGTGTTGCACTATTGTCCTTAAGTGGTTTAATAGGTCATTCCAACTTAAATAAAAAGTTTAGATCTAAGTCACCATCATAATCAAAATCCTCAATGTCTTTTGATTCAACTTGGATCTAGTGGCATGGCTGCATTAGATATTGTTCTTCATTCTTAGTAGACTTATACCTTTGTAGTGTTAAGTTAAGATCAGAGGCTATATTTTTCTATGCAATGGATTCTATTATGGTGCTCAAGTATTCTATACAACCATGGCATAAAAAGTGCTTGAGTTTTTCTAGTGCATTATGGACTAGAGGATTTTCATCTTAAAACACAAAGGAATGTATAAAATCACTTTGCACTCGAGCCCAATACTTGGTCTCCCTTTTTCATTCTTGGTGCATATACCATGATACTAGTAGTGAAGTGAGTGTAGAGTGGAAAATGTGAACCCAGTATTTTGGTGTGACCCATTCCTCATTCCAAATGTTAACACATTTATGTATATGAATTTCAATACACTCACCTTATTAATAGAATGGCCAAATAGTTTGGATAAAATGTAGTAGATGGAATATGTTGATCATGAGTTCATAGGCATCATCCCATTCTAGTTGGCTGTCTTGATGAGTTGCCCACCATATCACAAAAAATCTATTTAGAGAATAATTTAAATCACTAAACCATTGATTTATGTTTGGAATATGGACTTTCAAGTGCAAAATGAAATCATTGAGGTCCTCTATTTCATAGTATATAATAATTTATCAATCATGTGTACATAAAATTTGCATTGGTCAAAGATAATATTCACCTTAGGCCCAATTGAGGAGGTGTGTATCTGTGTCATCACTAATAGATGAGGTTTCTTCCCATGGTAAAGTATCTTCCCTTGTCAACTCTATGTAGTATTACATGTGATCATCAACTTGATAAAGGAAATCAACTTTGAATTGAGTAAGAGATTTTGTAGACATAATGGCACATTATTTAATGGCAAATTGATTTACCACTAACCATGTAACTACTAGTCTGGGCCTCCATTGTTCAAATGTCTTAAATTTTTGAGTGAGTAGTGATTATACCTGAGGTTTGGTATGCTAGTATAGGAATTTGCATTCAACTATGCACATAATTTTTGGATTTTACTTATAATTCACCTTCATCCAACTAGTTTCTTATGGAACATATGTAGAGTCTATTTCATATGGAATTATGTAAGGCTTGTGCATTCTACTAAGAGGAATGATAATAACTTTTTCAGCTTGATGGGCCTTAAACTGATTGTGCACTATATTGATAGTCACTTGACCATCATATGCCCACTTTTTACCTATCAACATAGGGTAGTGTTTTGTTATGTTCTTCATGTCGATGACTTTAAAGTCACCTCATAGAGATAATTCTATGAATTTGATCTCAACATCTTTTAGTCTACCAATGGGCTCAACTTTTCCATAATAATGTAGGCTTAAGGTTACTAGGCTATATCTTAGATTTGATCTTCCAATAGCTTCCCATGTAGACCAAGGAATGATATTAATTATGTTGTTGAAATAAAAGAAAACATTCAAGATCTCATAACCAACAACCTTAATGACAATTCATGAATCATCATCCTAGGGTTTCTTCATCCTAACATTACAAACTAATTTTTCTATCTTTTGTTGGCCATGTTGCACACATTCTAGAAGATTATATAATAAATTCATGATTTTCTATGATATATCTTCATTGCACAGAGTAATCAATAGTTTTAAGAGATATGTAATCATAGTGACAACTCCATCTTAGTACATAATGCACATGATCTGACCTTACATTTTTATGTCTATTGTTATAGCATTGCCATCAGTAGTATCTTGATGTTGAATGTTTTTCAACATGTATGAAACTTCATATATGAGGCTCTTTTATATGGTCAAGTCTAGATATTTATCCTATTTAACTTTTTTTATTCCCTAATCTTAAGGCATCTCAAGTAGAGGCAACCCCTATTTTGCATGATGTTATTTCATAACATTCAAAAATGCATTTTATTTAGCTCTAAACTTATGATATTCACATTTTAGATGGATTTATTCTTTCTCTCTTCTATAGAATAGTTTAATATTCTATGTCATGTTGGTCAAAGATTCTATAGTATGTGTGATATGACTATCTTTACAAATTCATTAATAAATTCCATTAGACATGATTGTATTCTCCACATAGGTAGCATTACAAGGGAGGCCACTGATAGTTATTTCCTCTACTACCTTGGTATCCTCCTTTGTAACTACCATGACCTCCTCCTCTATTAGACTAATATCCACTTCACTATCCTCATTGTTACTATGTAGTGTTCCACTACTAGTGTTGTTGACTATTGTCTCCACTTTTAAATTGTTATTACATAGATGGTGTGGTATAACTCATTTGTTGTTAATGCATTATGGGTGAGCCCTAAGGTGATGCATATTGGTATTGAGGAGATGGAAGTGTCTAACTCAGTGACTAAAGGATCCATTCATCCATACCATGAGGCTAACACTATGGTAAATTCAAAATCAATTATGGAAATGTTTAGGTTAGATAACCTTTATTGACCTCTAAGACTAGGATTTTTTGCTTCATCAAGGAGATTTGATATGCTGTAATAGTGAATACATTTTTGGATATGCCCTCTTTAAGCTCCTGTAAAGCCCTATAATTCTTTCAATAATTACAATTTAGATTATGTGGATTCTTGATATAATTTTTTAGAAGGTGGCATTGTGTTATGGCATGCCCTAATACTTGAAAAAGTTTATAGAATTTGTTCTTGACTTTCAGATAATCATTTTAGTGGTGTCCTCTTTTTTTGCACTTTGTACACCATAAATTTAATTTAGGCTTATATTTGTCATGTTATTGTTCCATTTTTTTCATTAAATCATGTAGTGTATTTTCAATTTTTGAATTAAAAATAGGGGCTTCTCCATAATCTTTAATATGTTCTACATGTAGTGCAATATCTCTAACATCTACTTTTGTTTCGTAGTGAGTCTGCATAGTGGAAAATTAAATCTTGGTTTATATTCCTTCAATGAACCATGTTGATTTGTCTTTTTCTATTAAATCAAATTCTAATTTATTCATTACATTAGAGAATATGTGGTCATAGTCATAGATCAATTTTATAGAATTTTGTCTTATCTCCTTCAAGTCTTATATAGTCTAATAGGTGCATTTCTTAATCTTAAATTCTATGATGAGCCAATCCTAAATGTCTTTTAGAATTTCTTGCTGAAGGTCTCTTTTGTATATGAACTCTAGTGATCTCCTATCTATGGCCTCTACTAATTCACACTTTTGAAAATTTTCATCAATGACGCCCTTAGCTTGTCATTTCATTTTACAAGTTAGCATGTCTTATTCAGGATCCATGGACCCATCATAGATGGCTAAGTTTAGGAAACCTCCTAGATGAGTCATCATATTGATTGGTGTTGATGGATTCTTCTACATAGCTATTTGCATTCTAAGTGATCCTACTTGTGTACTACTTTGTGCACCAAAAAAATTGTCATGCGCACTTTGATTGTCTATGCTTCCTTCATGTTGTTGTTCTATTCCAACTAATATTATGTCCTTTAAACCCTTATTAATTGATATTGTATGAATTTATACACCCTAATAGTTCATGTGATCTAAAAATTGTCTTTCCTTACTATTATCCTCTTTCTCACCTAGATAAAAACTTATACTAGAATATAAAATATTAGGATACAGGGATGCATACACTTATGATGAATAGTTATTTCCAATAACTTCTTCTATGCTTGAACCTATGATTAAACTACAACTATCATCTATTTCTTTAATTAATTCTTCTTCTAATAATAATATCAATTACTATATTTACATACTACTTTTATCTTCTATCTATTCTACTTTTAAACTAATCTCATCTTCTTCTTCGTACATATCATTCTCATCTTGTCCTCCATCACTTTTCTCTATCTACTAGAATTCATCGTCTTATATCTTCATCCTTAATTCATCATCTGGATCTTCTCATCCTCTTTTTAATTCATCATTTATCTTACTACTAATTTTACCTCTATTCATAACTACTTGGGTATCCTTTTATCTATTCCATCTATTTTGTTGTCTCATTTCCCATTCTAAATCCAAACTTTTATTATGACTCTTCTTCCCTCACATTTCCATTCTAGATTCAATTTCAAGCTTCACTTAATCATCTACCCATCATTCACCATCATGCACACACATCCCCATATGCCTAAATCAAATATTCCATATTGGCTAGAGTAGGCACCATAGACTTATCCATAACCAATATCTTTAACAAAAGAGGTAGTCATTGCAAAACTATTCCTTTGATTCTTCAGACAAAATGGTCCTGTACAAATTCAAATGCTATATATCCTTATATTGTGGACTTAGTTATGTATTTGTCTATGGTGGTGATCACCCAATAGTCTATCACTCTCATCCAATCAATTTATAGTTTCAATATTTGGTCTATTTTCTCTTTGTTGTAAGTGATTATTTCTTTTATTCTAGGATTGAAGCAATAGTATTCCAGTCTTGTCAACTAGTTAGTCAACAATTTAGGTAGTTTGAACCTAGTAAAATCATAAATTTCTCCATAGATATACTCTTAAATATTTTCACTCATGGTAAGACTTATCCTCTTAGATTCATCTTCTACAAAGTTCCATAATTTTTGGTCTAACCTTTTTCAATGTCTCACTACCTTGATAACCATCTTAGCATAGTTTCCTCTAGAAGGAGTCTTTCCATGCCCACCACATCATTGTTATCAGAGGTTCTTGATATAATAAAATATGCTAAGGTTAAGGATAACTAAGTGTTATTATACTATGTAGGATAGTGTAGAGAATTCATATTTAACAAAAGCATGCCAAAGAGGAATTATCATGCGATATATAATAATTAAGATTAAATAAAGTTTTCTTAGGGTTTGTAGAGTATTCAGATTAATTTAAAAAAGATTAAACTAAAAATTAAACATATTAATTCATACAAGGAATAACATCAAAATATAATAGATAACCATAACCAAAAAGTCTATATTGATCTCAACAAAGGTTCATCATCTTCTTCATCTAAGCATATATATTTATAGTCATTTACAATTCTTGACTATTCACATTCTTCTCATACATTGGAACCAAAAAGAGGGGAATATTCATCTTATATCCTTTTACAAGTTATGGAGGAGAGGACAAAATACATATAAATGACAATTTCATATATAATGCATAAATATCTAAAGAATATCTTGTGCAACTTTACTTATTCATTTTATTCTCCCAACATAGTACAAGCATGCCAATTATGAACATGATGTTATCTTTTGGAATTTAAAATATTAGCAAGTGGTAGATGAGATAGCATAAATTTATGGGTTAACTAAACAAGTAATTATAATTATTCAAAGCAACCCTACACTCACAATTGATGATGCTAAATTCTATGTGCATTCTACTCCACAATGGACTCCTTCTAACTTCTATCACACTTAAACTATCCAACTTCATCAAGTAGGACAAAAAAATATTGAGATGGAAGAGTAGCAAAGATAATTAGAAATAATCTCAAAACCACTAGGCATTGATTAATATCCTATTAATGAATACATGAAAAACATTCAAGACTTAGGTACTTCCTTTGTAGCTCCATAAGAAATAACCCTCATAGAAAAACACACACTTCTTGGGATTTAATGAGATCCCATATTCTCTACATATTTCAAAGATCAAAATCAAGTGGTTCAATTTTTCACTAGCATTCTTGGAGAAAACCATTATGTCATCTAGGTAGATAAGAACCATTTGATTGAGAAAACCTTAGAAATCCATGTCCATGGCTCTTTAAAAAGTATATCCAACATTTGAGAGGCAAAAAGGCATCTTATTATAAGCATATATAACCCATTTTGTGGTGAAGGCAGTCTTTTATTGGTCATCATCTCTAACTATCACTTAGGAATACCTTGAGTACCCATCCAAATGAGATAAATTATCTAAACTAATAACCATTTGGAGTTACTCTATGGATGAAAAGAGGTAATGGTATTTCAAAGAGACCATTTTCAAGTCTCCAAAGTCCACACATAACAAAATCTCACCATTATTCTTTCTCACAATTACCACGGTAGCTACCCATGAAGAGTTATTGATAGGAAAAATAATATTATACTCAATCAAATTGGTTAACTATTTTCTTAGCAGTAATTTATTCTTTGGGTTGATTAGCCTTTGATTCTACCTAACAAGCTTGGCATTGGCTTCCAACTCTATAGTGTGTTGGGCTAGCTTGTGGTCAAAACATCTTAAATCATTGTAGTCCCAAGAAAATACATCTAATTACTCCCTAAAAATCTCAATAAATGCATGTTTTTCTACCTCATTGCTTACCTTTCCAAGCTTGAGAATATTTTCTATGTATATGAGGACTCTCTCATAGTTTTCTTCATCAGTGGACATAATTTACTTGTATTTCCTCATGTGATCTCCTTCATGGAAAATACCCTCAATGGTGACCAACCCTTTAAGAATTTTATTTTACTTTAGATAAATAATTTGGTCCTCATACTTTTTTTGAAGTCTACTTTGGTTTGTTGAAGAAAACTCTACCTTTTTCTATAGAAAACAAGCAATCTACTTGTCACTATCAAAGACTTGCTAGTGAGCTTAATTATCTAAAATTGATGGTCTCCCTATCACTTTGACATGTGTCTATATTTTAGATCTCTTTAAATCATTTGGCATGTAAAATTGATCCCCTATTTCTACCAACCTATCGCATGTTGATTTTACTCTCTTGGTACTACTTTGATATTGAAGGATTCAAAGTATTCAAATATGTACCACACGTTGTGTTTGGAGGAATTCATTAAATGGTTATTGGTTGCATTTTGAAATATCACCTAGTGTATTATCTGATCACTATCCATGTACACCTATAACTACTTTATTCCCCTCTTATTGGCCCATTGAAGACCATAGATGAGGCCCTCTTATTCATCTATGTTGCAATAACAACTAAATTATAGCATGTATGATGGAAAGTATTTGTCATTAGAGGGATATATTAACATTAAACCTAAACCTACTCCATGATTGATCCTTGAGCCATCAAATAACATCTTTCATAATCCACTAGTATCCTCATATGGCCTAGTGAAGGATGGCATGAACTCATTCTCTTCATGTAGGTAATAAAATCCCATATATATATATATATATATATATATATATATATATCTTCAACACCTCCCAAAGGATTAAATATCTAATCTTTACTCCATAACTCATCTAAGAACATATCAGGTATCCCTTCAGGATGAGTGTTTCGTTATTGAACAACAAGGTGGTCTTATTCATCTAGAATGGTATAATTGATGTTTGGGCTATTTGGCCCATAAGGTTCTATGTGAAATTAGGAAATAGGTTGAGCCTTGATATATACCTTTGTACCATACCTTGTCCTAAAATCCATATAGGATTGATCTGCTACTAGGTAACCCCTAAGTTTTGTTGTGAAGTCTCTAGATAAACATAGAGCAAAGTGAGTAGGCACCTATAGAACCACTAATTCTTGAGCTACTAAAACACTAGGAAAATCATGTATGGTCAGTTTTAGACCTATGATAATACTAACTAGTTTTTTATAACATCCATCAAGTTGTAACACCCCCTTGGCTTAGGGTTCATACTTCAAACCAAGCTAATCTGCTACTATCTTTGGCATCATTGAAGTACTTGATCCACTATATGCCATGAATTCATGTACCAAGGAGCTTATAATGATTAAATAAAGGTATAAGTGAGGGGTTTTGACCACTTTTTTTTGTCTACCCTTATTTTTATTTATCTATATTAGTGAGAACTACCCTCTCCTTGCTTGATGGCTTCTCTAAAACACTAATCTTTGATAAGCCCTCTTAAAGGATATCTACCTAACCAAACATAGAAAATATGTCCCACATTAGAACACTAAAATTGGACTTTTTAATTTTCTAAACATTGTTGAGTTGTAAAGCACCAACATTTTCTTGTGCTTTGGGAGCCATAATTGTTCTTTAAATTAGTGAGTATGGGGGTATAAAGGTGTTTCCTTGGTTCTAATTTTTATAAGTTATTGGAAATTTTGGGGTAGAAGTAGGCTCATTTAGATTTTATATTAATGGATTAAGAATAAGAGTATCTTTAACTTCTTCTTGTCTACCCTCCATGTTCCTTCTCTTAAACCTTGTGTTGGATATCATTTCAATTTTTGTTTGGCTAGAACTAGCCTAGTGATTGAAATCATAACATTCTTCTTCTTCATAATTAATCATTGTATCACCCAACTACTTTGGTCCTCTATTAGTCCCTTGGCCTTTATGATGATATTATAGTTTATCCATCATAGGCACTTCTATATTCTAATCCATTAGATCTTGATTGAAACAATAACCAACACATTGCTACCATTGATCATTGAAATCCTAATTGAACTCGATGTTTATAACAATGCATTTATTGAATGAATTATTCCAAGTTATATAACCCTCACCTTATTGTGAAATATTATTTTTAATAGGAACCAAAGTAATGGAATTACTTGTATAATTAGGCTTGTAATTATTTTTCCTAACATAGCTAGGCTATCCTTGCCCTTTTCCTTGGAAATTTGCCTTGAAGGTTGGATTATTGGATTGGTAAGTTTGTTGAGGCTGATATGGGGCTTGATAAGTAATATTATACTAATATTTATGCCTCTTAACACTTACCAATTCATTTCACAAGGTTTAAAACATATTCTTGAGTTCTTGAAAGTCATTATACTAACTAGTTGAAGTTTTTTCTTATTTTGGTGCAGGTATGAAAGCAAGTGTTGCAAAAAAATGAATGGAAAAAAGGATAGGAATGAAAATAAGAGTTGGTTGAATATTAGTAAATAAGTTCATAGGTGGCCTAGGTGTGATCTTTCCATCTTGTATTAAACTATTCTCTGCTCTTATTGCCACCTCATAAGCATTTGGTAGTGTGTTCCCCCCATACACTATATCATCACTGCAATGTCACTATTGAGAGATATTATATAGTAGATGAAAGCATAGTTAGGATGTTGTAATAATAAAAATTTAGATGGAGTGTGAATTAGTGTATAATCTTTTCTTTCAATTCCACTTATCATTCAACAAATATTCCAACTAATCAATATATATAATATTCCATAATCAACCATTCATATGATAATGAAGTAATAACATAACACATGAACATAGGATATATGTGGTAAAACCTCATGGGGGATAAAACCCACTAAAAAAACACTTGTACTAGTATCCTATAAGAAATGGATCAACATTTAGTGAGGCACCAACCTATAAGGAGCACCAACCCCTCACTAGTCAAGCACCAACTCAACTAATCCTTTAGAAAGATCCAAATTGTAAAAAGGATTAAAAACCATAAGTGAATCATAAAAAACTAATACAATTTAATGACACTTTTTAAATCTCTAAATTTCAAGAAATATCCCACTCCCTCTTGACAAAGCACCAACTTAGTCAAGACAAACTTGATCACCTCAAGACACCTTGTTTCTCAACCAATAGATGGTAATCTATTCTTCAATTATATATCTTATCTATCCACTATAATAAATAAATAACACATATATGATGAATATATAATATTATCTCATAATACAATCAACTGATTCATCTCTTCTCAACCTTCTTTCTCTCTCAAACAACCTTCTAGGCTTCCTCAACTAATATGACTCTTACTAGGCTCATTAGGTCAATTGACCTTGTAAATCACACTCAAATATTCTATAATATATTCATTACTGATAATATACTCCTATTTTATGGTCCACATGACCTAATTTTTCTCCTCAAAAATATTTTTTCTTTGCTTTCTCACTTATCTCCTTATTCTAGCCCAAATAGGCTTAATATGCCTTGTATAAATATAAGACTCTTGATTACACCCTCCTTGTTCAGTGAAAATGTCTCTATATAATTATATAACACTTTAAATAGGTCAATACATATGTTTAAAAATTTAAACACTCACTACATATGTTGTTCATTACCTTTTTAGACCAAAACCTCTATTAGGCCTTAGGGAGACCTAATACAATTAGGCCTTCATAAACACATGTTACACTTAGACCACCTTGGGACATATTGAGCCTCAAAAAATGCATGAAAAACTTCAAATAAATATATAATATAGCATTTATAAAATATATATAGTTACATAAACCCTTTTATTCCAATTCATTACTTGAACCACCCCATTAGGTCTACTCGCCATTAGGCCTTCTTAGTATCATAAATTCTATCTTATAAATTTGAATCATAAAACCAAATATCCCAAAAAAACCATATCATTAAATAATATTAATAAAACCCTAATTACCTAATAAACATCACTATGTGGTTTAGTCTTCACCACACAAGCCAAAAGGCCTCAAGAACACACCTGTAAAAGGCTTACTTAGAACTGCCAAACACTATTAATATACAATCAAGAACATTTGACTCTACACAACTGAAGAGGGAATTATCATGAAGAATAATATATTAAAATGATCATTTTATACCTATATAACATATTTATATGAAATATATTCTTCAATTATAGGTAAATTACCTCAAACTCATCTCTGTTATATGAGTACATAAAACTGCCAACAAGCTTGTCAAAATAGTCATGATGAATGTTGTATTTATCACTTGTAAGGGAACTATCATAAATTATAATTCAAATTAATATTTAATATGTTACCTATATATCATTATCCAATAGATATATCATTTTTTCTAGTTTCAACCATTGGTCTTATAGACCAATTTCTTGAGCTTCTTTCTCACAGTCCTTGCACAACTAGATAAGCCACTTTGGCTTCCATATATTAACTCCTTAAAATGAATATAAACATTAAATAAATAATATATAGGTATTTTATGTCATAAAAAAATAACAAAATATTCATTTATTCATCATATTAGTGTAGATATTCTCCAACCCATCATTCTCACTTACTCATAATTATCATACTATCTTTGTGAACCAGTCATGATGATCTTGCATTCTAACACCTACCTAAGAAATTATATTAATTATTTATGCATGTGGATGATCCTTATAAATATTTATAATAACTACAAATAAAAATATATAGAGTTCAAATGGAAAATGAGGAA
Source organism: Torreya grandis (assembly GCA_037957365.1). Classification (NCBI taxonomy): domain Eukaryota; kingdom Viridiplantae; phylum Streptophyta; class Pinopsida; order Cupressales; family Taxaceae; genus Torreya; species Torreya grandis. The sequence goes on along the minus strand of JARHVA010003481.1, from coordinate 1,890,106 downwards.
TATATATAATAATCTATGAAACATATAGCTTCTTTATCTCATCTTCACTAGATAGGTCATCTTGTAAACATAATTTTAAATATTTTTAATGACCTAAAAGACATATAACCAATATTAAAATAATTTATAGGTATTTAAAAACAAACTCATCCTATTTTATCCATTCTTAATCCACTATAACTCATCCCTACTCTCATTCTCACTCTGACTGGTTTTTCTCACTAGTTTCACCATTATCCTAGTTTAGCACTATGTCAACTTGAGTGACAAAAATAGTTGACACATAAGATAAAAATTGAAAATATACCTTAATTTAATTAAATCATGAGTCTCTATATTTTTAATTAATCCATTTTCATACTTGGTCTAATGCAAATTTTGTCTTTTATATCAACTTCTTTAGAAATAAGCATTTTTCTATAGGTTCCACTCACTATCGTGAACACTCAAAGACACATGGAGGTACATAAAATAGTATTAAACATTATCCAATCATAAAAATTTCTTTACTAATCCATTTTGGGTAATCTAAAAACAAAATATTCACAATCAGGTCATTATAAGGGTTTTGAGAGGGTTTCAGACTAGTTTCCATTCTTAATGTTTATTAATATAGATCTATCCTTAAACCAAACACTAATGCTTGGAAATAATTTATAATAACATTTTAAATCTCTCCCCATGAGATAATATTCCCATGAAACAATCACACATGTCAACAAGCATCAAAATTTCTTTCTCAGGTCTTTATCTCTTCATTCTACACATAACAGAGACCTTCAAACTCATTTTCATGCTTTTTCCTTTAACTCAGGACCTAAAAAATCATTATAAATATTTAAATAGCCTATTACACATTTATTAAAACTCAAATGATCTATATCACCTTGGAGACTAACTTTGACCCCTCATTAGGTCACATAAGTCTCTTTGCATGTTTAGGTCTTGAATTACCAGTCACACTTTAGTCCTTGAATATACATTGAAACCTCTTTCACTAATATCAACACCTCATCATAATCTCTCATACCATGATTATGTAAGCTCAAAATCCTCCAAAATTGATTATGAATCCTCATCATGCTACTTAGGGTCTTAAGGCAAGGTCTATGAGAAGACCACTAATGAAGAGCATACCCCTTTGGCTCACTCTAATAAGAGTCATGTGACTGACTCAACACCTATTTTAAATGTTATAACACTTAATTTCATTAATTCAAGTCCATACACATCCATATTGTCATCATCATGCCTCTATAAGTTGTGTTCATTCTTAAGAACTAGTTGATTCACACAGACCTAATAGGTACCATACCTGTTTGAGACCTTCTTGACACTATAGATGCACTCTAATACTCATTATTATTATAAAAAAATTCATGGCATGCTCAACTACTACCACACATATTCTTACAAGCATCATCTCACTTACTCCACCAGGCTTCACTATGCATTCCTTTACCAATACAAGGTTGGGTTTCACAAAACATCATGTATATTCACAAGATCACTTATGGGACATAAAAGACACTTAATTTAATTTTAAAATCAATGAAAACATTAATTCCATAAACACACCAATATAAACATACCTCAACAATCTTTGCCTTTGTCATTGATTGAAAACACTCTAGCAAAGTAGATCAATTTCATCTCTCCAAGATGGAATTTCTCCCAATTGAGTCCTTCTCCCCCTTTGAAATTAATGAAAAAGGGTCATATACACTCTCACATGGTCATCACACATATTTCACTGATCCTTGGATCTGACCACTCATAGAACAATCAAGCTTTCCATTTTTCCATACATATTTCTCTTCAAGCTTCTCAAGAGACTTGAATTAGCTCCTCCTAACTCCATGCTCCACCTTGAATAAATATAACTTCACCCATACATGGGATTCCAATGATGACCACCACATATAATTCAAGAACTCTTCTTATATACCCCACATGCCCTTCTCTAAAAGTCATTAACCCTTCTCACATGAAGCTAACAACCATTATGACTTTTGAAGCAAACACAAGATCTTATGAAGTCTCTAATCCATCTCTGAATATGATCATAAGGGTTCACAAGTCTTGACAATAATATTTAATAGTTATTCAAAGTAATTTAGGACAAACATCTAATTAAACACAAATAACTACCTTTTAATGATATGAACAATAAGAACACACTCAATACAACTTATCTCACTCTTAGAACCAACTTCAAAATATAAATCATATGATCAACACTTTCTATCTTCAAAGGCATTAGTATTATAAACCAATCTTCAATTCTTACACCACTTATTTTGTCTTTGATAATCAAACATAATCTTGCACTCAAACATGTATTTTAATAGATCTATCTAACATTCCACTGATCTCTATACATCAAATAAGAGCCATTTGCATCATGAATATTCACATTAGGGCACAAGAAACCTTGAAACCCTCATACCACTATTCAACATGTCTTTGAGATAGACCTTCACAACTAGGATGAATCTAACTATTCACAAATACTTAATAAGAGATAAAAGACCTTTAGATCATATTCAAGCACTTTGATCATCCATCCAAAATGACCAACAAATCCACAAAATTTAACAAATCACTCTATGTCTTCCACAAACACAAAACTTAAGCGCAATCCTCTTTCATTGATAATTGATTACACAAAGGCACACTTTCAAAACTTCTTCAATGCATGGAACAAGACTACAATTAGGTAACAACATCATACAATGCTCATAACACCAAATTAAAGGTCAATATATAGGTTCTAAATCCACCTTAGTCCTCTTGGGTTATCTAAGTAATAACATAGTCAAAAAAATCTGACTTTGACCCATAATAAATGTACATGTATAAACATCCAAGTTTCCAAATCACTTTGAGGATATTCTATAGGAAGTCTAATTTGGATTTGCCTTTTACACCAATGTGATTTGACCTCTTCCATGGATTCTATAGGCAAAATAATGCTCTTAGTTTTATGCACAATAATTTGAATTCAAACCCCAATGATTATATTTTTGAATGCCCAATGACTAATTCCTAAATCATAAAATTGACTACCTCTAGCATGTCACTGTAAACATGTCCAACTTTAGAAGATCATAACTTGAGCTAGAGAATACATAAAGATACCAAACTTGCATGGAAGGATATTGACACTATATAAAATATTTTCATGAAATACTTTGACCAAATTTAACTTTATAGGCCCATGTAATAAATGCACAAACTAGTCTCTTCATACCTAGAATATGTTCAATCACTGTCTAGTTTCTCTTTAAGATAGAATGGCACTTTTTATCTCTCCAAAAGATCATGAGAAAAACTAGAACCTTAAAAATGTATCTATAAAACCCTCATAACATATTATATCACTTAAATTACTTTAAAAAAAAAAATTCACCACTACGAATGCTCATATACAAACATTTCATAACCTTTATACTTGATCATGCATCTTGACTTATTTCACAAACACTCTTATAGACCTGCATACCTATTGAAGACCTAATTATTTTAATTCTCTCTTTATATACTAAGACTAATGAAAATACCTTGTCATGAAACATCTTCCAAGTCTCAATAAGTATCCACCAAACTTTCTTCTTCCATAAGATGATAAACACATTGATCTTGTAACTCACCTTCATAATACTAACTATTTTGTGATTTTAGGATCACTTTCAAGTTTTTAAACATTAATAAAATAACCTTATATTATACAAATTTTTTTATGAATAAGAAATTATAGGTGGGATAAATAAGTGTACAATATTTTCTTTCAATTCTACTTATAATTCATCAAACATTCAAACTAATCAAGAGATGTAGCCATGCATAATCAACCATTCATATGAACACAAAGTAGGAAAATAACACATGAACATAAGATATATATGTAGGAAAACCTAATGGGGAATAAAACCCAATTAAACACCACTTATACTATTATTCTATAATAAATGGATCAACATTTAGTGAGGCACCAACCCCTCACTAGTCAAGAACCAGCACAACTAGTCCTTTAGCAAGCTCTTACTTGTAAGGAGAATTAAAAACCCTAAATGAATTAGAACCAACTTAGACACTTCAAGGACACCTATGAAATCTATAACCTGCAAGGTAGCTCCCATTCCTTCTTGACTAAGTACCAACTTAGCCAAGATAAACTTGATCACATCAAGACACCTTATTGCTCAACCAACATATGGTGATCTCTTCTTTAGATATATATATATATATATATATATATATATATATATATATATATATATATACATATACATATACATATATATATATATATACATATATATATATATATATTTTATATCCACTATCATACATAAATAACACATATTTTATTCATATATAATATTATATCATAAAATAATAAACTCATTTATCTCTTTTCAACCTTCTCTCTCTCTCAAACAAACTTCTAGACTTCTTCACTCACTATGCCTCTTACTAGGCTCATTAGGTCATCTAACTTTATCGATAACACTCAAAGATTATATATGATATTCATAAATGATCATATAATCATATTTTATGATATACATGACCTAATTTTTCTCCTCAAATATGTATTTTCTTTGCTTACTCACTTATCTCCTTATTTAACCAAAATAGGCCTAGTATACCTTGTATAAATACATGACTCTTGATTACACCCTCCTTATTCAAAGAAATGTATCTAAATACTTATATAACCATTATAATAGGTCAATAAACATGTTTTAAAATTTAAAAACTCACTAAAAATGTTGTTCATTACTTATTTAGACCAAAACTTCTATTAGGCCTTAGGGAGACTTAATATAGTTAAGCCTTCATAACCACATGTTACACTTATACCACCTTGAAAAATATATAACCTCAAAAAATACATGAAAACATTCACATAAACCTAAAATATACCCTTTATAACATATATATAGGTCCATACTAATTTTTAGTCGAATTCACTACTTGAACCATCCCATTAGGTCTACTCACCATTAGGGCTTCTCACTACCATAAAGTCTATCGTATAAATCTAAATAATAAAACCAAATATCCCACACAACCATATTATTAAATAAAATAAAATAAAAACTTAATCACATAAACACCATCACCATGTGATTTTATATTCACCACATAGGCCAAAAGGCCTCAAGAACACACCTATAAAAGGCTTACTTAGAACTACCAAACACTACCAATATACATTCAAGAACATTTGACTCTCCACACTTAAAAAAATAATTATAATGAATAATAATATATTAATGTGAAACTTTTATACCTAAAAAAATATTCATATTTAATATATTTTTCAACTCTAGGAAAATTACCTCGAACTCATCTCTGCTAGATGACTACATAGAACTGCCAATTAGCCTGCCAACACAATCATGATGAATGTTGTCTTTAGAACTTGTAAGGGCACTTTAATGACTTATAATTCACATTAATAGTTAATATGTGAGATATATATAATTATCCAATATATATATATATATATATATATATATATATATATATATATATCATTGGTTCTATTTTTAACCATGGGCCTTATAGACCAATTTCTTAAGCTTCTTTCTCAGAGTCCTTACACGGCTTGATAAGCCACTTTGGCTTCCATATCTCAACTCCTTAAAGTGACTCTCAACATTCCATAAAGAATGGATATTTATTTTAGGTCCAAAAAAACAACATAGTAATTTTATTCATAATCTAAGTGTAGATATCCTCCAACCCATCATTCTCACTTACTCATAACTGTCATATTGCCTTTGTGAACCAGTCATGATGATCTTGCATTCCAACACATTTTTAGGCACTAATACGAAATCCTAATTAATTTTGATGATATTTATAAATATTTATAAAAATTCCAAACACAAATATAAATATGTGAAATTTCAAATGAGGAATATATAGGTCAATCTCTGAAACATACACCTTCACTGTCTCATCTTCACTAAAAAGGTCATCTTGTAAAACACCATTTTCCATTTTTTCAATGACATCAAAGACATATAAACAATATTTAAATGAGTTATATGTCCTTAAAAACAACATCATTAAATATTATCCATTCTCAATCCACTACAAATCACCCCCACTCTCATTCTCACTTTGACCAATTTTTCTCACTGGTTTCACCATTAGCCTAGTTTAGTGATAGGTCAACTTGAGTGACCAAAATAGTTGACACATAGTATAAAAACTTCCTATATAACTTCATGGACATAAATAATTATTATATATCTTTTCAATTCATCCATTTTCATACTAATCTAATGCAACTTTTATCTTATATATTAACCTATTCATAAATAAGCATTTTCCTTTAGGTTCCACTCATTGTCCTAAACACTTAAATCTACCTATAAGTACTTATAATAGTAATATACATTATAAAATCATAAAAATTTCATTACCAATCCATTATAGGTACTTAAAAAAATATATTCACCATCGGGTCACTATAAAGGTTTTGAGAGGGTTTTAGATCGGTTTCCATTCTTAACATTTGTTCATATATCTCTATCCATAAAACCAAATATTAATTCTTGGAAAGAATCTATATGACCATTTTACATGTATTCACAATATATAATCTTCCCATTCAACATTCACACATGTCAACAAGCATCAAAAGTTTCTTCTTGGGTCTTCATCTCTTCATCTTGCACATACAGTAGACATTCACTCAATTTCATGCTTTCTCCTTAAACTCAAGACATAAAACTTCATTATAACTCTTTTAAAAACCTATTAAACATATTTAAAAACTCAAATTATATATATCACCTTGGAAACTATCTTTCACCCCTCATTAGTTCACACTAGGTCTCCTTGCACATTTAGGTCTTGAATCACCAGTCACACTTTAGTCCTTGAATATATTTTAAAACCTATTTCAATGATTTAAAAACTAATAATCATGTCATACACCCTTATACCATGCTTATAAAATCTCATAAGACTCCAAACTTTATTATGAAGCCTCATCATGCTACCTAGGATTTTAAGGCAAGGTCTATGAGAAGACCACTAATGAAGAGCATACCTCTTTGGCTTACTCCAAAAATCATGTGACTAAATCAACACATATATTACATTATCTAAAAATTTATTTATCTTGTCCATACACATCCATATTATAATCATCATCATCATCATCATCATCATCATCATCATCATCATCATCATCATCATCATCATCATCATCCCTCTACAAGCTATGTCCATGTTTAAGAACTAGTCTATTTACATAGACTTACTATGTACCATACCTCTTTGAGACCTTCCTTCCACCATAAATTAACTCTAAGACTCATTCTTATTTCAAAAAAACTCATAAAATTATCAATTACTACCACACATATTATTATATGCCTTAGATCACTTACTCCACTAGGCTTCACTGTGTATCCCTTTACTAAGATAAGGCTAGGTTTCACAAAACACCATGTATCTTCACAATATCACTTATAGGACATCAAATGCAATCAATTTAATTTTTAAATAAATTAAAAAATTAATTATAAAAACACACCAATAAGAACATACCTCAACATAGGAGTAGGCCTGAAAGAGATTGGAATCTTGTCCCATGTCTTTCAAAACTTGTCATTGAAATCTTGTTTGACCTCATGAGGAACTCTCTTCATTATAGTCAACTATTAAACTAGTGATAAGTGGTCACTATTATCCTAAAACCTCTTACACAAATCATCCCCTAACTATTACCATGATGTAATGGATTTAGGAGCAAGGTTAAAATACCAATCTAGGGTCTTGCCCTTGAAAGAGATGTCCAATAACCTGATAGCCACATTTTCTTCATTGATGTCATAGCTATTACGAAAGTTGGATATATCCTTGATGTGCTTATAAAAGGTTATATTATTGTCTCTTATGAATTAAGGCACACTCTTAAGGGATACCACTATAATAGGATCATACTAATTAAGGTCTAAAGGACTTTGACCATTGAAAGCTAGAAAAGGTAGAGCTCTAGGGGCAGCCATGGTAGTGAAAGGGCCCAACAAATATCTTCTTGTAGAGGTAGACTTGGAAATTGGTTTATGAGGAAAGTTTAATTTATATGGATTAGTGTTAACAAAACTCAATCTTTTTGCTGAGTTAAAAGGTAATTGAAAAAATTCAAAAGGAATATCTCTAGAAGTTGAACTTGTAGTCACCTTTGGTATGAAAGATAGGTACTATTATGCCACTATAATGTGAGTGTTATTTGGAGTTTCTAAATGCTGAGAGTGTGGATGTAATATATTTTGTAAATAAACCAATACCAACATAGTTCTCAATCAATCTTCTTTGAATGTTGTCCCACTAGGTGTGACAAAAACTATTATAGCATAGAATTACACAATTTTGAGAGAGTTCTTTAGGTTCTCTCACTCCTAGCTATAAAACAAGAAAAAACCTAGGATGTGGGTATCCTATGATGGGGTTGAACCTATAGAGAAGGCCAGTTCCTCTTGGTAGCTCACCTAAACTATTGCTTCTACTTAGAAAATGGATATAAGGGTTGCAAGTGATGAATAAAAAATAAACAAGGTGATGAAACAAACCTAAAGACACTCAAAATTTTATGAAACTGACACTAAATTAGTTCAAATACAACCCTCACTCATATAATCTCTTAAATTGGTCATTTTGTATCAATATTTCTAAAACTAGTTCCACTAAAAAGAGATGAAACATAGAGTACAAAACCCACACTATACCTTTACTAATGACCAAAAAACCACAAGTTTAAAATTATAACAATGGTGGAATACCTATAAAAAGGAAAGAAATAAGGATAATTACCAATAAATAACACCTATCCATAAAATAATCATACACAAAATGACTAGAGCTCTAGATGCAAGTAAGATATAGGCAAAAATAAGTAATCTTATTATTTTAAAAGGCTATTTTACAAAATTTTGATAGGTTTTTGCCTTGTTAATTGAGATTATATATTATAAATGGGGAATAAAAGGGAGATATAAGATAAAAGGGAAGATAGAGGACAATAAAGAGCTCAAAAGTTAATAAATGTCACTCAACTACCTTCCATAGAGACTCAATAACATTCAGATTAATTAATCATCAATCCTCTCTAATCAAATTCACCTCCAAAGGTCAAAAGGGTCTTCAAGACTTAACAATGGTCTAAAAAGGCACTAGAAGACAAATATCTTTGAGGAAGATGATGTGACACTTCACTATCCTTAATAAGAGTCTTCAAAGACTAGAAACCTCATTTAATGCTCCAAGTGGCACCTCTAACCTCCAAACTCTCCCACTTGCACTTCTAGGCCCCATTCCACTTAGCTTCTACAAGTCACTTAACATGATGGTTAGTGATTCTAACACTCTATGCCTAATTAACCATGAAGGATAAGTTTTATTTTTTTCCTTTTGATGTTTTCTTTTATTCTAAACTCAAAAAAAATCCTCCAACTTGAAAAATACTCCATGAAGCCTAAAAATCTCTTGGACTCCATTAATGGAGGTCTCCAAGCTTGAGCTATCTTCAACTAGTTACTGTATAACCTATTCTCAAGGCCATTTTTCACCATTAGTGCCACTTTTAGACCTAAAATAAGGATTACACACATCCATATCATTCCTATGAGGAAGAAAATGAATATTTATATTACCTTCAAGACATACAACATTGGTGGGAACCTCCATTAAACCTACAACATTTCAAAAATGATGAAAAAAAACCTAGGTTTTTGACTCTTTATCTCATAAAGGCACCCTAAAAACCCCTATGAAGTGATCCAAGTGCATAATAATGGTGATTCATGTTCCATTAGGCCTCTTTCATACATTTATACCATTTCTTTCTTTGAAGACCTATAAAATTAAGCATTTTAAAGTGATTTTGGGCCTCATAGGCACCCAAACATGCCATATTATTATAAAAAATAGGTTATATATGAGGTTTATATAATATTATACATGTTATAGGTGGTTTCTAAGTGATTCCAAGTCATTTCATGGGCCTATGAGTTTAAAAACCCAAAATTGGTCAAAAAGATTCTTTTAGTAGCTCAGACAAGCTTACCTTCTTAATATTTTTTAATAAAACTCAACCCCTAAATCAAAATAAATACATAATTAATTTAAATTAAATATGGGTAATCAAATCATACTAATATAATTTGGCCCAACTCCTTATGTAGTGAAATATATGAGCATCTGAAGAGGGGCTTGAATTGGGTGCCTTAAACTTGAAAAGTTTGAGTTTCTCCTTGAAAATGAAATTATCATTTTATCCTATTATTATTTTATTTAAAAAAAATTATTGGACCTTTACCATCTCATTACCCCTATTAATTAATTCATATTTCATTGATAGGGTCTAAATGTGCCTTAATGTGATATATGCCTTTTAGGCCTTAAGACTAGCTTCTAGGCCTAAAACTAAGTTTCAAGGCTTGAATCACCTAAATAAGATAGAATATATTTAAAAAATTGTATAAAATTAATTTCCATCCATTTTTACCTTATTTTTATGCTCAAGTTTCACTTTGTCTTCATGGTCTCTCAAGACTGCATGTGGGAATAGCTATCTGCTTGCTTGTTTTAGTCCTCAAGGGTATGGTTTGCATTCAACTTGGATTGTGATAAAATATTAATAGGTGTATATAGATTTAAAATAATATTATTAATATTCCTAAATACTCCCATTATTTTAAAAACCCTCCACCAACTTGTTGACTTAAAAAATGTCTCCTACCTCTAATAGTGGTTGTCACGAGACATGCAGATGACTATGTGTAAATAGTGGATAATTCCACTCCTAATGTGGCATATCCAAGATAATATATGGTTATAAGGTCTCATTAACATCATATTATCAATTTTCATACTTTTATCTTTCATATTAAGGTCTGTAGATGGATTTTCCTCAAATTTTGCTTAAGTTGCATGTTTTCTTTGACTGTCAACAGACAGGGGGTTAAATGTAATAAAATAATAAATATTTAACATATTATATTGGAATAAAAAATATTATTAATATATATATAAACTAATTATTATCCTTTCCACCAATTTTCATACTTGGAGCTTGTAGGTGGATTTTCACAAAATTCACCAGTAGGCTGCCTCCTTTGGTTTTCTTGCTTGAACTTGCCCTCAAAGGACCTTGTATTGAAAAATTGAGTATGAATTTACTCAAGTATAATAATATTATTATAAAATTACCTTATTTTTTCCATATAATTCTTCATTTGGATCCTAAAACCTTTGTCAAGTCCTTAAACTTCTTAAAGTTCATTTGTTCCTCCATGTCTGCCTGCTGACTTCAAGAGGTCTGTGCAAGAATAGTAAACATTTTAACCAATTTATGAACTTAAATATTAAATTATAGGATTTAAAAATTCATAAGGATAATTTTTACCAAATTTAGGGTTTTGAATTGACCTGTAATTGCTTTAAAAACTTTAAAATCTCTCAAAAATTCCACTAGGCATTGATTGTGTCTGATAGTGGGTGAATATGCTAACATATTGATCACTTTTAGTGATAAATTTAGACTTAAAATTGCATTATAATATTTATATTTACATAATTATTATTGTTACCAAAAATTAAGGATTGAATCCACCAGTAGATACCTCAAAATGATCAATTTCTCTAAGATAGGCTTCAAGAGTTGACTATGTGAGATTCATGACTATGTTTCCATGTTTTACTTTTGTATTTGGCTTAATAATTATTTATAATATTTTATTGGGATATATAATACCTTATTTAAATAATTAAAACCTCTTACCAATCATTTATCATGTTATATGTTCCACCAAAACACCATTTGTCATGCCAAGTTTCCAAAGTAACAACGCATGCCAATAGTGTGATTTGAGAAAATTTGAAATATTTTTTATCCTTTTCATCATATTTTGGTTATTTTATACCTAACATGGTACCTAAAACCCTCCACATATTTCCATTTTTGGTATTATTCATCTCAAATGTGCTTTATAGGCTCTAACATAGTCTTGTCCATACATAGGCCTGTGTACAAACTTTGATGAGTTGGTAATAAAATTAATGATATTAATAAGGGTTTTAAGGTTCAAACTTGTCATTTGAAACATAGGTGATTTTTTATTTTATCCTCTTTGACTGAAAATTATCTTTAACTTCATTTTGAAAGAATATGAGTGTATCAATGCCAATCACCACCTAGTATGGCTATAGGTGATGTTATTCATTGTTTAACCTTGATTGTTCCCTTGTTTTGAAACCTTATATAATATCTCTAAATAAAACACACCTTTAGTGACCTATGAAACTTACATGTGACATATGTTACATTCATTATACCACTCTTCTTAAATATTATTTACATTATAGATAAGCTAATGTTGAGGAGGTTGTAGATGGCAACTCATTTCATTTAGATCAAGGACCTATTATAAAATTATTAATTTGGCCTCAATATTAAATGATGAATGATTTTTTAATTAGGCTCATAGGCTATTAAACATTATTTCCACCCTCCATTAGGTTTGAGACTAAGTCTACCCAAGAGACAAGCTTGTAAGTGCCTTAGACTATGTTTGAGCTTGCAAAGAGGGAGTTAAAATGGTAAAGACCTTAGATAGGTCTAAATAGACCCCTTTATAATTTGATACACCTCCAAATTTGAAGGCACTTATTCCAACCCATTATGACTTATACATTTCATACACAACTTTGATAATTACACAATCTTTCTCCAAATGAGGTGAAGTATACCTTGTTGAAGAGATTTTATAGGTATAAAAACATTTCATATATTGGTTTTCTATATAGTTTTTTATTAACTTTGGTAACAACCCCATCAACTCTATTCTCTAGTCTATTCCTTTGAGTTTCTTCATTTACTAGCCACTCTACATAATCTCTTTTCCTAGTTTGACATACCAAATCTCATTATAGGTTTCATGAGTACAATATAAAAACTTGGATGATATTTCATGATAATATTACACTTTTCAAAATCTCTTTAAGCCTTTAAATTTCATTCCACCATGCATTTTCACTCTTTACCCTCCTTAGAGCCACTAAGCCCTTGTATCCCTTTTTTAAGGTTTTCTTGCTTTTTTGAATATTTTTTCCACCTTCCTAAGGATCTAAGACCATTTTACACCACCCTCTATATCCTTATAACTAATAAAGAATTTTCCAATATCAACTCCTTGTGCAAGTACACTATCCTTTGTAATTGTTTTGATAATTTGGCCTCCTAAAGGATAAATCTCCTTGGTTTAACCCATCTATATAGCCTCCATAAAAAATAAAAATATGTTATGGTACCCTTTCTCACCTTATAGATTATTAAAAAGTTTTACTTCTCAACTCCTCATGCATCTTCACTTTTTCATTACCCCCTTCTAACCTCATTTAGTCTCCAAGTCTAATTACAACACAATCAATCATATCAATTCTTCATAATATCTTATAGACCCAAAATCACCTTAATATTTCTTAGTATGTCTTAATCCACCAAAATACCAAAATTTGGAAAATTTTAATGGTTCAAACTTGAGATATGAGAGTTTCTCTCTAAAAACCCTAACCTAGGGTTGTGTAGGCTTGTATGGTGGTTGTGAACACTTTAAAATCAATATATTGAGTTTTAAAACATTTAAAAGTAACCAAAGATAATTCCCAAGTATTTTTTAACATTATTAATCTTCTACAAACATAAATAAGTCTTCATAACTCCTCTGCTAAACATTTCCATAGAATTTTGTGTTTGACTACTCAGGGTTTCTTGATTTGGTTGCAAAAGGTTAGTTGTAGGTGGAATTTATATATAATATAGTTATCTTTAATAATATTAAAATTATCTTTGAATATAATTTATTTGATATTAAGGATTACTTATTCATATAAGCATACTTAGCCACTTTAGGCACATAGGCATGACTGTGTGTAGTGATCTCTTTTGACCACTTTGAGGGGTTTGGGATTGTGTAGCTATTCTTTATCACTTTTTAATCTCCAAACACATTTAAAATACAAAATATTGATGTCTCAAATACTTTTCACCATGGTTCTTTGCCTTTTATTTCATTCATTGACCAATTTATTTGGTACTCGCTCCTATAGTGTCTCTATATTTTAGGTCTATAACATCTCAATTATATTTAAAGGTTTGAAATTAATATTGAGCCTTTAATATATTTAAAACCAATATTATATATATATATATTTTTAAATATATTATATTAAGATATATTAACCTCAATTCCACTTTTGTTGATTCAAAACTGAGTTTAGCTCCTTAGCTATACTAAGCCACTAAGATGGTTGTAGCAATCTATTTGAATGACATGTTTCAGGATTTTGTCATCAAATATTTAAACTTGTTTTGAATCTTGAATAACTCATGGCCATAATTCCACAAAACTTTATATCTTATTGTACTAACTTAAATGGATTCCAACCTCACCTCCATCATTATGTTTGCAATATATAGAGATAGTTGTAGGTTCACAATTATTCCTTGGGATTGTAATATTGTATCAAGGAGCCTTTTAAAGGTTTTTTAAAGGATTTAAGTCATTATTAAAGTTTAAATTAACTCTTTAAAATAACATTAATAAATATTCCACCTTTAAAAACTACCTTATCTCCACCATACTCCATCAATGGCAAAAAATATGATGGTTCTAAGTGATGATTTTCACCATTAGGCCAAAAAATTATAATGAAAGACTTCCTAAAATTCCCTTAAACATATGATTCCCTAATTATTATGAATAAATCTTCAAGGATTAAACATAACTCTTCATACCTATTCATGACCTATGCCATTGTTAGAGTTTCTTATTTGCTTAGGAAGACCTATAAGGGGTGATCTTGACTATGTACGAATTGAGTACAACATGTGGATGTGGAATATTATTCATAGAGATAAAATCTATTTTTAGATTCTCATGAGTTCTCTTTACCCTCAACACACTATAGTAGTATGATTTGTTACACCATGACTCCCTTAAGAGTGTCTTCTACACTCAGTTGTAGGTGATCATTTTTCACACTTGTATAGACTGTGTGTAGGTTTTAGACCTTGAGAAGGATAAAAAATAGCTTATAATAAATTTTCATTGATAAATGTCATACTAATAATATATTTTGTGAAAAAACCTTAAACAATATATCTTCTATCCCCTCTTTTCTTTACACCTCCATTAGAAACCATTGACTGTGTTTCTTAATAGTTGTAAATGACCATTCTTTGATAATCTTATAAGTTTCCATTAATGATAATACTATGTCCAAACTTATTTTGAATTATAATAAAGTAATAGGAAATATTAATTCTTGAGACAACTCTAATCTCATTGGTGACTTACAAATTAGCATCTCCAACTACATGACTAGTTCTCAAGATGCTCATCATGACTATATGAGGTCTTAAAAACTCAAACATATTATAGGTGAACATATGCCTCGAGACATTTAATACACCATTATACCCTTTGGGATATTGTTAGAATACTACACATTAAAATTATTTATCTCATATCTTGATAAGATAAGACCTTACCTCTTATCACCTAATAAGTCCTTAAGGCTCTTAGTATGACTATAAGTTGCAATCACTTTAAAGGTTTCCTATAGGTTATTTCTCATTATAATAGCTATGTTTCACTTCCTCAACTCACTTTAAGTTCATAATAGCCATTATATTCATATATTAATACATTAAGTTTATGTTTCATCTACAGTCACCAAAACATTTATGCTAGTAGTCAATTTGCATCCTCTAGGCTTCTTCTGGATTGAGTAACACTGTGCACACTGTAGACTTCCAATCATCATTGCTTGGGTTGACACACCATTAAATATCCTTCCATACTTAATCAAACACATTATTATTATCTTTTAATATTGATATTAATTCCAAAGTGTAGTGGAAAGATTGTTTGGCTAGCCTAGTCTCTCATAAGCTTCTCCATAACATGATGGTGTGCCGGGTCAAGACTGACTTCAAAAATGTTAAGGTAAAATTGCCTTGAAGTAAATTTTATGCTTTGTATAAGGTATATTAATTGAATTGAGAGGTTTATGAAACATCATGGTTATTATTAATTTTTTTAAACTCTAAAACCAGAGAGAAATATCTCAAAAGTCTTCAAATCCATCCAAGGTGCATCCAACTCTGTCCTAGCTCACTGTCTATGAGGCAACATGCAACCATCTTATGCAACCCTCAAATAATTGACTAAAATGAAGTACATATGGGTATAAGACCTAAATAATGGCCTTGAGTCATTTAATCTAATATATTAGAGTGAAATCTAGATGTTACATGCACTATGAAACTCCTTAACACATACAAGAGTTGTAATCAATACTTGAAACCTCTGAAACTACCTCAATTAAGCTGTGAACATTTCAAGACAAGCCTTAAAGGCTTAACCTATATCTCTTTTGGGGGATTTAAACCATCATTATTATTTAATTCTACCAATATAATCATTATAATTACATTTAATCTCCCTAATTACTCAAGATATATATTTAGACCATTGTTTTCACTCAAGACTCCAAGTAGCAAAATTCATCAAAGTAACCTATACACTAAGTCCTTCTTCTTCCAAGTGAAAATTCCTCATGGGGATGAATTATATAATGAAATCATAATTAAATGGAAATAAAATAATTTCATAAAACATCCTCAAAATCATTATTCTCCATGATATCTAGAATTAATGAAATAAAATAAATCCTAAACCCTATCTAGATGAATAAGCCATCTAGACACCCATGAATTATTAGTGATTGTTCATAAATATGGGGAGATGAAAAAAACAACAATTAAAAAAATTGGAAGTAAATTATGGTTGCTATCACCTCCCTAAATCTAATGACCCAACTCTTTCTCTCTTCATTGTACCGAGTGAAAACCTAAGGCTCTCCTAGAGCTGTCCAATACTACCCAAAATAGTATTTCCTTAGCATAAAGAACCAAAAACTTGACTATAAAATCTAAAACTTGTTAAATATTTTTTATGATTTAAATGACCTTTCATTACTTCTATAAACCTTATGAAATGATTGGGCCTCCATTAATGGTAGAAAACCTATTTCATGCCTAGTTTGTAGCTAATAGGTTTTCCTTACCTCTGCTAGTTATTATGTTAGATTATGATTTTAGAGGAATAATATAGGATATTAAGGACACCATGGTTCCTTAATATTATATCTATGCCCTTTAATTAAGCAAAACCTTCAAAAACCTATTCAACCAAAGCACCAAAAGGCTCCAAAATGCATATTTTTAGTCCCAAACTACTTTCCTCCACTATAAATGACTT
This sequence comes from Torreya grandis, assembly GCA_037957365.1. Lineage (NCBI taxonomy): Eukaryota > Viridiplantae > Streptophyta > Pinopsida > Cupressales > Taxaceae > Torreya > Torreya grandis. The sequence continues at coordinate 1,872,746 of JARHVA010003481.1, read as the reverse complement.
GAAATGGATTTAAACATGTCTAAATAGGTAAACCATGCCATAATGAGGTTTAATTAAATTAAAACCAATTTTAATTTCTCAAAAAGTCACTTTTTTAATTAAGAATTTATATTTATAAGGTCCTCAAGTCATCTAATGCACTTTTGGGGTTTTTTTGGGCATATTAGCTTCTATAGACATAATTTTTGACTTTCTAGAATATTTGACACTTTGTGAAAATATAATTCATGCACCTAAATGATAAAACATCTTGGAAATGAGTTAGAGCCTTTACTTATAGTTTAAAACCCATTTCTTAGCCTTTTCCTTAAAATCTCTAAATTCACCTTAAAACTAGCTTAAAGTGTTTCTAAAGTTTGCAAGGGACATGAGGTGGGGTCATGAGGTTTATTTTATCTTTACACCATTAGATAATCCATTGCACAAGGAATTTTCATACCTTCTCACACCACACCAAGACCTTTCCATATACTACATCATCAAGTCAAGACTAGAAAAAGACTAATCATGAAGGTAAAAGTTCATTGAATGGTATAAAAGAGTGGCCTAACCCATCTAGGAAAAAGTTTTGTATGTAGGCCAATTTTGGTTAATATTAACCTATATGGGAACTTTTTTTCTTCCTTGATCTAAAATAACTCTCAAACTATTGACCATGTCAAATATCAAGGGCTATGATGTTGGTGGCTGAGCAGTTTGTGCTTGGGTTTCCTAACATCATGTATTCTAGGGATAGATCTATCATGGACAAGTTATTAGATATATTAAAGGAGATAATTGAGGATTCAAGTAAGGATATGAATCATGAGGAGAAACTAGAGGAGGATAAGGTGGAACTAGAGAACAAGGAGTATTAGTTGCTAGTAAAAGTAGAGATAGAGATAATGATAAAGGAAAAAATGGTGGCAAGACTCCCTAAAAGATCCTCTAGGATATGGTCAGAGCTATTAGATTATAGTACTTCATATAATGAACAATATTAAGATGAGACATAGAGGTTATTTCTTAAGCCTTATTTCCCTTCTTTTTGGATGATATCTAGGATAACACCTCCTTACTATCAATAGCATTCAAATAGAACTCATCATCATCTTCATCCTGATGGCCATAGTTGATGTTGAGGCAAGTTGAGTACTATGCTAAATGGGCTTGAATTACCCCTTTAGGGTCCCACTACCATGCCTTGATTTTTTCAAGGGAGAAGGAGTCTTGCCCAAATTCCATATTTTTTATTGAGAGGAAGGTCTTGTATATGTCATATTTTATGGTGATTAGGATTTACAAGCATAATTTCTACTAATATTGTATGTAGAACCCAAAAATTCCTTCCACTATTTGATAGACAATCTCTTGTTTCTCTAGGTGGTTAGGGACATAGTATAGTAAGTGAAAGGAATCCTTGAGGAAACCCACGATCCAAATCATTATGTCTTCCTTGTAAAACTAATACTCTCTGATGGTTATGATAGAATCCAAGATTGGTTATGAGAGTTAGGGATTTAGAGTTTCATTGATGGCCTAGTAGACCACTAGGTATAAGTACTCATAGATATCTTAGACATGATAATGGAACTAGTGTCCTTAGATTTTATAGAAGACCATATGGATAATTGATTCATTAGGAATACACATAGGAAAGGATGACCAAGTTATAGTTGATCAATCCCCTCATGTATGGGACATCTGAGTATGTAATGATCATGTGAAGGAGAGGAATCCATATTTCATTGATGTATTGGAATTATTAGCCCAAAAATAGTTAGTTTAATAAGATCATACCTACCTAAAACACCTCTTAGAAGGTGTGGATGAGGTAGGAATATATATTCTCCTTATTAACCCATTTAGAGTTAGGGTTATCAATTAAATCATGAAGTACAACATAGATCTAGTAGGTGCACATTTAGACTAACACTACCATTACATTATAGGAGTGTGAATTCTATGAGGTAGTAGTATACCTTGAAGGCTCTCTGATATATCAAAATATTTATGTTGAGAGTGTGGCACACATACCTAGTCATTGACCCCATCTTGTATTCAAATGGCATTATGAAATATGTCACTCAAAAAATTTGTGTAGGTGAGCTCCTCTAGTTTGGTAGTGGCTTAGTGGAGTCTTCACTTCTTATATGACCTAAAGGTGTCCTCATACTCAACTTGTTAGTCATCACCTTTGATATAATCCCTAGGGACTTGATCAATTGATTTGAATATGTAATTTTAGTTTTTGTATTTAAGCAATCCAATAAGGAAGGTAATATCCCTATTTTTGGGTTCTACCTTTGGGTTTGAGAATGAAACAACCATTGGTAGGAATAAGAAGTTATGAAGCTATGAACATAAAATGCATGGGATGCAGGGGCTCTATGTAATTTTTAAATTGAGAAGTTCAATATTTATTCATGGGTAGCAATAGTAAAACTTATCATTGGTCTTTATAAGTGCATGTATACATCCCCTATAGTAATGACATTTGGTATCTCACTTGTTATGAATTTGAGTTGGTGGATAGATTTTCTCTTTATTTTTAAATCTAGAATTAAATTTGGAGCCCATGATCCTCTACTACCATGTAGATACAATAATAGTGATAAGATGTTTTAAAATTATCCAATCATGTCTAGATTCCCATTATATTAATTCCCAATGCATGGTAGGTATGCAATCACATATCTTAAAGGATTCTTAACTAAATCATGCTTTTTAACACATTTCATCTACTCATTGGTATTCCTAATAACAATTGGAACCTAAGCATATCTCCTTACTCCACACTATTTCTCTAAGATGGGTGATGTGTCATATAGGGACACATGACACATCCTTATTAGTTCTCTAGTTTTATTTGCACTTTATTCTAGTCTTCCCATGGCATTATGTGGCTACTAGTTCAACCATGCATTGGGTAATGTGGTAACTTCCCATTCAGTTGGGCTCTCCTAGGATCTAACATCTCTAACATGTCTAGGTTATAGATAATATGACTCATGGTGAGGTGGTGTCTTTTCATTCAATTGGGCTCTTATAGGCTATGACATGTCTGACACATCTGGGGGATTGGCCATTTTAGCATCAGGTGGTGTGATTCCTTCCCATTTTGATGGACTTTCCTAAGCTATAAAATCTCTAATAGGTTTGTGGGATTAGATGGTTTGACTCATGGTGATGTTGTGCCTTCCTATTTGATTGGGTTCTCTCAAGCTCTTGCATCTTTGACATGTTTGAGGGACTAGCCATTTTGACATTTAAAAATGTGGTTCCTTCCTATTTGGCCTAGTTCTCCTAGCCTATGACATCTCTAAATGGTTTTTACTGACCATTATAACATTTAGTGATGTATTACTGTCCCATTCAACTAGGATCTCTTAAGCTTTATCATCCTTGATATGTCTAAGGGATTAGCCATTCTGACATTTGGTGATGTGTTACCTTCCCATTCAATCAATTTCTCCTAGGGTATAACATCTCCAATAGGTTGATAGACTAACCATTTTAACATTCAATGATGTGTCACCTTCCCATTTAATCAAGCTCTCCTGGGATCTAACATCTATAATAGGTTTGAGGGATTAGGTAATCTGACATTAAATGACATGGCACCTTCCCATTGAGATGGGTTGTGTGAAATTAAAAAAATGACCATGTAATAAAAATAAAAAAGAATATGATACATTAAAATTATCTTGTCATATATGGAGATCTAGATTTTTCATAGAGGACTATGGGTTTGTTGCTCTGAGATGGGAACTAGACTATGGTAAATTTCAAGTGAAAATTGGCCAACAATATTATTCCTATGATTTTTATATAAAAAATAACAAACACTTAGTCCTAAAGATAAATTAATGAGGTCTATCACTACTTGGGGAAATCAAGGTAATGCATATTCTAAATATTTGAGAAAGCATTGGTGATGGGAAAATAATAAAGGAAGTTTAAGTTTTGGTTCATGAGATTTTTATAGGTGTCTCCCATTTCAAATAAAAAGGAACATGTTGGCCACAACAAATGGTGACTTCCACAGGGAAAGTGATGAGAACTTAGAACCCAATAAGTTTATTATTCTTTTTATGATCAACATAAATATTATATAGTTGGTATTTATTATCCAAATTAAATGAAATACACTAAAGTCTCATAATAATAAGTATCATAGTGAGATTTCATCTCATAGATGACCACTATCATGTGTGATAAGTGATTTTTATTTCCAATTTATTCTTAGATTCTATTCAATTAATCAAGGATGGAGTGGTTATCAAAATTCCTTTAGGTGTTGGTGGCTTGATGGATTGGGGGGATGGATAGGTCATTACCATACTAATATATGGGTGTCCATATCCCTAACATATATTCCATTCATCTCATCCATGGATTCTTTCCACTACTAGCTAGGCTAGAAAGCCTATGTTAGAAATTGCCTATATAGCCCTTTCGAGGTAGGATTTGAATTTAGATTATGTATGCTTTCTTTATTAATTTATAAGTTTACTATGAAAATATAATCATTTATTATTCTTATCCATTGAGGGTTATATACCAAAATAAGGGTGAGTGGATAAGGAGGAAGTTATGAATATCCAACTAGTCTTTGATCAAATTGAATAATGTGGTATCTCCATGAGTCATTATTTTAAGTGTAGCCTCATGTCTTTATTGGGGTGTAGGTTTTTATAAAATTCACATATTTATCTTATAATCATTGGCCTATCATATATGGATGTAAAAAGTTCACATTACTATCCTAGCATCACTTAAATCAAAGGTTTGAACCTAGTTTTTCCTACTTTCATTCAATCCTTTCAGGCTTTGACCACCACCTAAAGTAGTTACTTAAAAAGTTTGAGCATAAAAGGAACATTATAGGATAAAAAATAGGTCATAGAGGAAAAACAAAATAAAATAAAAACACACAATAGAAAAAACACACAAGGAAAGCAAACACACAACTAAAGCAATCTATATAATTTATAAATTATGCCTTCCTACTTAGATTACTCATAAATTACATTAGAGGAGACAACCAAGAAATAATACTTTGATACCTAACCATTTACCATAAGTGGAAGCTCATTTCCCTAAAGGAACTTGAGACAAAATGTATTTTATCCCAGTATTTTAGCTATTTGTTATAGGCCAATCTAGAGGGGGTAAAATTTCAAATGTTAGCCTTTCTTCTCATGGATCTTGTCCCACATTAGGACTAGGTCTAAGATTTTGAAGGTCTTGATCTTTTCCATCTTGTAAAACCACCTCTTGAATGTGTCTTGATCTTTTCTAAAAATTAATAGATATTCATCTCAGGCTTCCTCTAACTAATTAGGTCCAAGACTATAGAATTCATCTTGTCATCTAATTCCATGAACTATTGCAATCATATCCTTATACCTCAATAGTAACTTTCATAACTACTCTAATTTATGATATATCCAATACAAACCTAAAATAACTATTTGGGGATTCTTTGCATAGCCTAAATTAATGATTTGACACTTTTGATCTTCAAACATGGGTTTTTTAGCCTAGAAGGTTAGATCTTATGCATCAAATGCTCTTTTCAATGAAATAATCCCATTTAAGATCTAGTTTCCATGAATATTTAGGATCCCATCCTTAGCTAACTCATTCCAAGGGTTGTCTCTATCCTTTTCATCTATGATTTGGGCCTCGAATATACCCCCATTATTGAGGAACTAGATGATTTATTAGTCATATTTAAAGATCTAGAATTTAGTCACATTTCCTAGTATAAAAGGATAGGGGATGAGTTCCATAGATAACTCTTGTAACTTAATGTTAAATAAATGGATTAGGTTCACTGCCATTGATGCTAATGATCCTACTACTTTATTTTCATTCCAAGGAATATGAATGATATTGAATGTGTTGAACATTTTGATTAGGTCCCAAGATCAGTGTTTATACATTCTGAAGTATGATATTTTGCATTGAAACTTAGTTTTGATATGGTTGACCACCATATTAGATTTGATAAATTCTCTTAGTTAATTTTCCTCATGTCTTAATTCAGATTGTAATCCTAGGATTAGAGATTCTTACTCTACTAGGTTATTCATGAAAGTAAAGTGTAACCTATATGACTCTATATGTTTCTTCCCAAAAGGGTCTATAAGTAGAACACTAGCTCCACTATCTTGTTTAGAGATAGCTTTGTCTATATAAAGAGACCACATGCTAAACAGGTTTGGGTTGTGACTAGTTTAGTTTTTTTAGGTTTGGTTCTTAGAATGTAGTGCTTAGGTTTAGAGAAACCAAGTTTATCTTCTCATTAATGGCATTATATTCAGTTATAATATGCTTCATGTTTGGTTCCCTACTTACTCTTATTTGCTTTGATACTCCTCTCTATTATAACCACATATGGGAGAGATCTATGGCCATATACACATTTAAGGGTTTAGACCCATCCCTATTAAGGAACATGTCATAGACTTATAGGATATCAACCAATTAAATGTCTATAAAGTGTTGAATCTTAAGATCAGATTCCAATTAGATATGGATGTTTAACAAATTACCTATAAAATTCACCTTTGATTTGTCTATGTAGACCACTACCTTGTCTAATTTTATGGGGGTTAGGCCAAGTTTTGCACATATGATTGTTGGCATCGCATTGGACAAGGCTCTAGAATATACTAATAAATTATGTAAATTATTTCAAAACAACTAGATAATGAAAAGGAAAGGAAAGACCTCCATATTCTTCTTGTGAATGAGTACATTGGTGTGTGTTGTTCTTGGTTTTGGATGGGTATGTGGGGTCAAAATTTGAGTCAAAAATTTTAACAGTGATATCCTATTGTTATTTTATTTAATAAAGATCATGAAGGGTAATGTTAGCATTGATATTATTCATATCCTAGTCTATGTTGTAACCTCCTTTGCTTTGTATTGGGGGGTTTCCATATGTTCCTTAGGCTCTTGAGGTTTTGGAGCTAGAGGATCATTCCTAGCATTTTGGTCTAGTGTAATTCCACCATGTTTTGGGAGTGTCAAGGTAGTAAGGGGATATTATTTCTGCCTATTCCTAAAGGCATAATTACTCATTTAGAACTACTAAAATGTTCTCACCTCAATAATACCTTCTTCCATCTCATTTTATTCTTGGATAGTGAAATTCAAGGTTTACAACACCATGGTATTACTAGGGGATTTTCCTGAGTTATAAGATTATAGATGATTAGGCACCACCTCATATTCTTCCATCTCCTTTTACAAGATCTTGAAAGCAGAACCAAACTCCATGTAGTCCAATTTCCCATAACATACCATGTTATGCACTAAACACTAATTAGGTAAGGCTATCTCAAAGATATTGATCTCAAGAAACCTATTGGGTGAGGGTTCTAGGGGATTGAGGATGATTTTAGACCCTATTTTGTCTTTGATATGTAAAATTTTTTTTGGATATTTATTCATTAGAGTTACTCAAATATCTTTATAGTCCTACGAAGTCAATACTAAGTTTTTTTACCATCCATTAAATGGCATCTAAATTAATTTTAGTGGACTCTTGATGCATGGTATAGGTGTTGTTAGCCATGGCTAACATTACTTTATGTTGAGTTTAGGGAATTATATCCTATCCATTGGGTTTAGAAAATTTAGTTGTTGGTTTGAAGTGGGATGACCTAGTGAGAGTTGATGTGTTATAGGGAGTAGATAAGGCATACATGCATTTTGATTAACTCTAGGTAAAAATTTTAACACAGGCATCTATGGTAGTATATTGAGATTAGGGTCATTATGTGACCTTGGGGGTTCAACTATCTATCCCTTTTTATGGATCTTGAATAAGATAAGGATAGGTCTATTATATATGCCTCTCTCCTTAGGAACATGTTCATCTAAGGGTCCATCACATTATTATACATTTAAAGTTCTAGTTGAGGGTTAGGTTGGTAAAGAATAGTTAATTGGCTATACATATTTTTAAACCTACCATTAAAGTTCCTAATGGTCTCATTGGGGTCCCATTTTATGCAATAAAATTATTGGTACAAGACATTAGGCTCCATCACTTACCCAAATTGAGTGAGGAAAGTAGAACTAAAATGGTTCCAACTCAAGATAGAGTCCTTATGAAGGTTTAGGAATGAATCATAGGTAGAGTCTATCAAGGTAAAGAGGAAATAATACATGCCCCATCTTCATGTTATATATTTAAGAGTATCAAGGTGGTCCAATAGGATTTTATGTGTTCATCCATGGTTCATCCCACACTAGGGGTGAAATGAGGAAGACACGTCTTAGTGTCCTTGGGTAGATCATGGACAAATCCCAATATATCAATGGTTGAGCTAGCTAACTAGCTCATATTTGGCTATGAACTTGGGATAGGTTGAGGGGATGAAATAATAGGAATCATGATCAGTATAGGTTTATTGGACCTATGTTTTCTATTGAAAAGTAGGGGGAAATTATCGATCGACCTTGGCAAGACCTAGCCCTAGTAATAGGGGAACTAGTCTCTAGGGTACTTCACAATAAAATAGTAGTTAACACATTTTTATCAAAAAACCATACTCAACATATTCATAAGACATAAATAAATAAAAATCATGAATTAATTTTGAGTCCCTCTTATTTAGAAATATTGTTCTCTCAAATATGCTCCTTATCACTACATGCCCATGAGATTGAGAATTACTTTAAAAGGGGAAGGTGGGGACAACTATGAATTTTCATCCTCAATTTTTGGACTGATCTAGGATTAGCCCAAGGGTACAATTATGGGTATTATACTTAAAAAATAAAGTCTACATGAATATTCTCCAAGGGATGTACTATCAGCACCAAAATTTCAATCCAATATTTTACACATAGGTTAAATATTGTTATGAATACTTGTGTTTTAGGCTTTAGATTTCTAAACACAAGGTGAAAGGGTATGCCAATTCATAAAATAAACACAAAATAGATGGAAAGGTAATGCATAAAATGGAAGCCTCAAAGTCTAAAATTAACTGAATGTAATGGTTATTGAACCAAGTGACTTCGTCAATTATACCAATATAAACTAAGTTTAACTATAACTATACCTCAAAAAACATATAGTACGAGGATTCTAAGGGAAGTATGAGCATGCCTTCAATGTGAGTTATCACTAGATGAGTGTCAAGGGTTTATTAATAGAAACACATAAATGCCATATGAGAATTTTTAGCTTGGCACACAAAATATCACAATTACCAAAGGGGAAATGAGAAAACCTACATAGATATTATAATATATAAGCACATCATAACCACAACATACATAAATTAATAAAGTGTTAATCTAATTAACCTAGAATTAATGATCATTTAAACATGTATATGAAAGAAAATTAAAACACAAAAGAGACCCTCTTATAGAAAACAAAGATTACATTCATTAGAAAAGTAAGTATTATTATAATAATCAATTTGGGCAAATTTTATAGTCTATAATGATGAAGGAAATGTATGTGAAATCCTATCAGTAAGCCGATAGCACTTTCAATTAATTTGGTTGATCTTATAATATAATATAGTTATTTTTTATATACAAAATGATTGGGGATCACATCTAAAAAGCATGAGGATCCCATCCTAGTACATGATTGCCACTCATTACAATTATAACCATATTTTAAAATTTGAAAATAATAATCCCTAGAAACACAAAGTGGATATGTAGGGGACCAATAATTAACATGAGGAGGAAATTGAGAGGGGGTGGATCCTAACTACTTTTATTGGGTACTCCAAGCTTCTAACATGGCTATTATGAGGCTAAACTCTTTGTCAAGATTGGAAAAGTTTATTAGGGGATCCATGAATATTATTTCAGCCTAAGATACCAATCTTTAAGAGGTTTAGAAAGGTGATTTCATTGATGTTGGGACTCTAAAGACTGGCTTGATGCTCTCCATAAACTAAGTTGATAAATTAAGCACCACTCAAGCCCCTTCTTAATTTTCCTTGGCTACTTTTTCCCTCATAACCTAGTTAAATTGACCCATGTGGAATCTAAATTCCCCTTGGTTAAGTAAGGTGACATTTGAGTATAAAAACATGAAGATATTAACCTATTTAAAGTAGTTGAATATCTTCTTCTCACCCTTTTTTAAGGGTTCAATTTTAGTGAAGGCCATGGCCAACTAGTCCTTAATTACAGCTCTCATGTTCTTGACATATGTTTGGTATAACCCTAAGTATATAGTTTGCATTAGTTTGAACTTCGATAAAATTCCCTTATTGACTACCACTTGTAGCTTGTAGAATTTCCTATAAATATCTATAATCATATCCATGTAGACCTAAATTCATTAAATAAGTACATTGGTTTCATATAGAGTCTCCATTAATTTCCCAAGGATTGAGAAAAGTAGTAAGAGGGCATCCTTGACACACCCAATTATCCCAACTAGAAACATGCTCTTCACTTAGCTTTTTAGAGTGAGAATTTGGCTTTGCATGTCCTTGAGGGGATTCTTAGACATATCATGGGCAGCTTAGAAGATGGGCACTGGGTGCTTATCCATCTTCTCCTTGGTGAAAGTCTTCACCTTAGTGAGGGAAAATAGATACTAATGGGTATACCATATCACTAGGTTACCCTCCAAGACAAATATTTGCATGAGAATTCTCTTCATATTCCTAGAGGCTCTATAAAAAATCCACTGCACCTCTAGGTTACCCTAGATATCCATTTGTGGCACTTATGACACTAGGACCATCCCTTAGGTTATAGGGGGTGTAAGAGGTGTAGATGAAATGGTGGTGAAGGGTAGAGGATGAGGAGGGGAGATGGAGTAAGTGGAAGGATTAAAATAGTAAATAAGTGTAGGTGGAGGGAGCATGGGAATGAAATGAGGGAGAATAAAAGGGGAGGCCCAAGGGAACATTTATGCCCACCACTATTCATAATTTAGGTTCACCTAAGGTGGGATTTCCCTTGAGAATGGGTTAAGGAACAACATGGAAGAGATGGGCTAGTTAAATATGAGTCTTGTGGGGCCTTAGGTAAGGGAGAGAGGAGGATAAGGAGATAAACATAGAGATAATGATACTATAAATGAAGGATCCTTTAACACTAAAAAAGGATGTGGAGTTAGATTAGAATGCCTTTAAGATAAATTTGGAATGTGGGTCACCTTTTATTTCTTCTTTGGCCTCTTTCCCAGGTCATTTATGGGTGTTATAGTGGATGGTCTAACTAGTTTGATAGGTTTCATAACAACTAATGGTGAAGGACTTGTAAATATAGAGGGTAGTACCAACCTAACTAAAGTGGGAAACAAGAAGGTCCTTATTAGAAGTTGTATGTTCCTAAAGGCTCTAATTACACCTACTACTAAAGGCATGCCCAAGGGAGGCACTGGGAGGACTCCAAGTTGTGAGATGGGAGGAGTTGAAGGGAATGAAGAATTAAGGACACTCATGAGGACTAAATACATAGGTACTTAAGTAATATATTAAGGTGAAAATATTAGAAATAGAGGGGGTAGAACCAAACTAGTAAGTACCAAAATTGGGAGTTGGAATGTGGTAGGAGTGAGGGGTGAAAGGAAGATGGAAGGAGACATAGGAGTGAGTGTCAGAACTTATATGGGAGCCTATTCAATGCCTCACTTTAGTCTCACTATAAATATTATGGACACATCAAATCTTATGTTTTGTGGTGTTGGTGGATGATAAGGTTATTCTTGGGGTGCCTTACATCATGTAGTCTATGGTTAGATTTATTATAGCTTAGTTACTAGAGCTACCAAAGGAGATATTAGAGGAGGTATATGAGGTTCTAAAGCATGAGGATAAGTTTGAGGAGGTAGAGGTATAGTTATAAAATTAGGATTAAGATCTAATGGTGGAAGTGGAACTAGAGCTCATGATCAAGTAGGAGAAGGTGGTAGGAATCCTTGTAAGATCCTCTATGGGGTGGCTTGATCCATTTGAGTCAGGGCTTTGATAGACTAAGAAAAAGAAGGATGAGGTGTGGATGGGCATAATTGAGCCTTATTTCCATTATTATTCTTGTTTTTTATTATCTAATATAACACCTCCAAGTTTTTGGTGGGATTCAAATAGAGTTCATCATCATCTTTGGCCTAATGGCCATAGTTGATGTTGAGGTGGGTTGAGTAATACACCAAATGGATTTAAATTTCCCCTTTAGGGTCCCACTACTATACCTTGAATTTTTAAAGGGAAAATGAGTCTTACCCATTTTACATCTTTTTTATTGAGGGGAAGGTCTTGTAAACAAGGTGTTATATAATGATCAAGAGTTACAAGTATGCCTTATACTGATGCTATATGTAGAACATATATATACCTTCCACCAGTTGATAAGAGGCATTTTATTTTGCTAGGTAGTCATGGACATAAAATAGTAGGCATAAGGGGTCCCAAAGGAAACCCATAATCTAGATAACTATGTCATCCTTATATAACTAGTAGACTCCCATAGTTATGATAGAATTCCATATTGCCTATGAGAGTTGGCGAATCAGAGCTTCATTAATGGCCTAATAAACCACTGAGTAGAAGTTATCATAGATGTATTAGACATAATGGTGAAACTAGTGGTGTTAGAGTTTGTATAAGACCACATGGATAACCAAGTAATTGGGAACCCATGTAAGAAAGGCCAAAGACTTGAAATATATCATCCCATAGACATCTTCTAGTAGGTAGCTCATCATGTAGAAGTTTCCCCTAGCTATGGCATATATGATGGTATGGACCAAATTGAAGTTGATCAATTACACCATATTTGGGATGTATACGTGTGTTAGGATCATGTGTAGGAGAGGAACCCACAACTCATTGATGTGTTGTAAGTCATATCCCCTAAATAGCTAGTTTAGAAAGAACATACCTACCCAAACCTTCTCTCAAAAGGTGTGGATGGGGTAGGCATTGATGTTCTTATTGTTAACCCATTTGGAGTCAAGGTTATCAACCTAATCATGGAGTACATCATATATCTGGTAATTTCTCATCCAAACTAACACTACCACTACATCATAGGGGAAAGTTAAATTTAGGATGGATTAGTATGCTTTGAATGCCTTCTAAGATATATTGTCAACCTAATGATAAGAGTGGGGTGAATATACCCAGTCATTGACATCATCTTGCATGTGGATGGACTTGTGAAGGATGTCACTCAAGAGGTTGACATAGGGGAACACCTCTAGTTTGGTAGTGAATCAGTGGAGTTCAAACTTTTGAAAGGACCTAAGGGCATCCTTATACTCATCTTTCTAGTCATCATCTTCAATTGAATTTATAGAGACCTGCTCAATTTCTTTGAATATGTCATTGTGGTGCTTTTACAAAGTCAAGATAGTAGGGAAGATAGTGTCCCTATATTTGGGTTCTACCTCTAGGTTTAATGATGAAAACACCATTAGAGTAGGATGGGGGGAATTTGGAAGCCTTGAGCATATAAAGCACATAATATAGGGGCTTTATGGAATTTTAAAAGTGATGAGTTAGATATTTCTTTGAAGGCAAAAATGGTAACTATTATCCAACTTCTCTTGGGTATTTATAAGTGCATGCATACATCCCCTTATATTAATGGAATTTGGAAGATCACTTATTGTGAATTTGAATTGAGTTAGTGGATGGAATTTATCTTTATTTCTAAATATTGAATTGAGTTTGGATACCATGATCCTCCATATCTAGCTAGATATAACATGATGGTTTGTGTTAAAACTATCCAATCAGGTCCAACTTATCATTCTATTAATGCCCAATGCATAATAGGCATGCAATCACATATTTTAGAGTTTTCTCAACTAACTCCTACTTTATAGCACATTTCATCTATTAATTGGTCTTCTAAATAATGGAAGGCACCTAGGCATGGATCCATACTCCAAATCATTCCGTTAGGCTAGGTGATGTATCACCAAGGGACACATGACACATCTTGATTTATTATTTAATTTTTTTCACACTTTAGTTAAGTATTCTAAGGGCCTTAGGTGGCTTCTAGTTTAAATATGCACTAGGTGATGTGGTTTCATCTCATTTGGATGGGTTCTCTTTAGATATAACATATCTGATAAGTCTTACAAGTTAGACATTAACTCATGATGATGTGGCACCTTCCTATTTGGTTAATATTTCCTAGGTTCTGACATCTCTGATAGGTATTCAATATTGGCCATTCTAACATTTAACAATGTGGTAACTTCATTTAGACAAGATATCTAACACTATGACATTTATAATAGGTTAGTGAACTAGCCAATCTAACTCATGGTAATATGGTACCTTCCCATTCATTCAAGCTCTCTTGGGATTTGACATCTCTAATAGGTTTGGGGGGCTAGCCATTCTAACATTTGTTGATGTGGTACCTTCCCATTTAACCAAACTCTCCCAAGATCTGGCATCTCTAATAAATCTAGGGGATTGTCCATTCTAACATTTGTTAATATCGTTCCTTCCAATTAGGTTAGGCTCTCTTAGGATTTGACATCCATGATAGGTCTGGGGAATTGGCCATTTTGACATTTAGTGACATTGCACCTTCTCATTTATCAAGGCTCTCCCAAGTTGTAACATCTCTAATAGGTCCAAGGGACTGACCATTCTAACATTCAACAATGTCATCCATTCCCATTTGGTCAGGCTCTACAAAATTTTAAAAATGACTAGGTAATAAAAAATAAAAAGAATATGATACATTAAAACATACTTGTCAAATATAGAGATCTTGATTTGCCATAAAGGGAAATAGGTCTATTTCTATAGGTGGGGAACTAAACTCTAGAATATTTTAAATGAAAATTGACCTGTAACATTAATACCATGATTTATATGTAAAAAAAGAATAAACACTCCTTAGTCTTAAATAAAAATGAAAGAGGCTTGTCACTACTTAGGGAAATCAAGGCAATGCATATTTTGAATATTTGAGTAGGCATCAATGATGGGATCAAAATAAAGGACCCTAAATCTCTAGTTCATGATATTTTTAGATGGGGCCCCCATTTCAAATAAAGGGGGTGTGTTGCCAAAATTATTTCATCTTCAAATTGGATGAATTTAGGGCACTAGATACTTGCATCGATATGAGATAGTAATGTTGATGCTACTATCTATCCTAGACATTAGTGTCCAAGGAGTAGGAAAATAGGTATAGGTTCAAAATTTGAAGAGATGGAAGCTAAGTAAATTTTAATCATTCTATTCAAGATATAAGGATTTTAAAAAGTTAGTAAAACCCCTATTATACAATTTAGTCATGTAAATTGACAAATATAAATAAGAATAAGAATAAGAATAAGAATAATAAATGATAAAAATTTGCAATTATTTTTATATTTAAAAAATATATTTATTATTATTATTATTTATGTTTAAATATTTCAAAAATATTTTAATAAATAATTTATTTTTAAATTTTTATGTTTAAATAGATAAATATATTTTTAAAATAATTTTATATGTAACTTTATATAAAATTTTAAATGATTATATAATTAAAAATTCTGATGCACTTCAAAATTAGGGTTAAGTTTTTTTTTTTCTCTTTCCATAATTTTCTCTCCCATTAGAAGGTATAAAAAATTCTTTTATGAACTATCAGGTTTACTCTGGTGTTAGTGGTGGAAGCGTTGACACCATTTTTACTATAATTTTTGAAAATCCTTCTTGTCATGTATTTGATCTATTTAATTTATTTTTATTATATCTTAAATATGTAATTTTTTGTATTGATATGACCTTTTTATTCATTTTTTACTTCTTTATGTTATGAAATTGGTGAGATTTGTATAGACCTAAATTTTTGTTATAAAATGGTAGAGATAATGAAATGGTGGAGATTAGGATTGTTTAACACTTACTAATTTTGATTATTATTTATTTACTCATGTGTGAAATATAAATGGGGACCCAAATGATAAATGTGATGGGAAAATAAACATTTTTTTATGAAGTGTAAGTAGATAATTTTATTAAACAAGTGTCATGATGTGCGAGGGTTTCAATGGTTCCCTATTGATGAGACCATACCATACCATGCCACACCATCAATCCATATTTTATCATATGGGACACCAATTTATCAACAACCCACAAACCCATTCGATATAGTAAAAAATATACCCTTCAATACTAGTTATAAAATGACCATGGACCAGGGTTCTTTTTTATGGTATATTATATGGAAAGACATTAAAACGAGGTTATTTTAAATTTTTTGTGATGTAGGATCATCACTTTAAATATTTTAATTTGGTTGTTTCAAGATTATTAATGTTTTCAAAGTTCATTTAAAATAATAAATTCCTTGTTGGAGGCCTTAGAGATCACTCTATAAGATAACTAGTTAGTGTAAAGGAGATATTGATTAGTGTGTATGAACTAGTATGTAGTTGTTAATGTAGAGTGTCAAAAAGAAGAGAATTGACTATATTTACTTGTTATTTTGGACCTTAAAACTTTAAAAATATATTTAAAAACCCTTTTAACCTTTGATCTATATTTAAATATCATTCAAAAGTATTTTAGGATCTCAAAATCAATATTTTGTCATCATGAGGGCATAACTAAGCATATACAAACCTAGAAGAGTTGAAAAGACCTTGAACCCAATTTTATTAGAAAACAATAAAAGAGATTGTTATCTATTTATTATATATTGAAATAGTGGTAAGGGAGTGTGTTTGAGTCCTTATGTGAAGTAAGTTTAGAATTAATAACCTCACTCAAGACTAATAGACCTATGTGTAGTCTTATGATAGAATACAAGACTATGTGAGGTATATAGGGGATTCAATGAGTAAATAGGAGTTTAAATAAAATAAAGTAGTTATTAATAAATTTATTATTGTGTATAATATATCCTTTATATCTTATTAATGTGTCAAGGTTTATTAATTTGAAGATTCAATGTGAAACCCAACAACATCATATACCTCATAAGATCATCAAGAGAGAGAGTTAAATAAGATATATCCTTCATTGCATCATTTTGTATGGAACAAGGCTATTTAAATAGTTACATATCTAAATAATTATTGGTAATCATCTATACCAACCAAAAGAACCAAATTGAAACCTCACAAGGACTCAAATTATCACAAAACCATAGTTAGGTTAATAATTATGTTTTTTTTGTAGATAAGTTGAAATAGAAACATCCAAATTTCCCTTCTATAATTAACTATGTATGCATAGACTCCATATTAGTTATAAATAAGACTAATCTATTAATCTATTGAATCTTATTTATAATTTCAATATCTTAGAGATCATTAGATTGGCCTTAAGAGATATTTTTTTAATAATTTTGATAAAGAATGAAATCTAACAAGGTCTTGAGGTTGATCAAAGTCTTAGATCCTTAAATCATATTTGTTCACTAATCATTATTTAGGAATAGTCCATTTCTAATAATTTGTTCACTAGACCTCAATGGTACCTTTTCATCAATCCCCCACACCAACCACTTCATATGAGTGAAGTCTTACATTAATAACTATAATTTGGGAATTTATATATCCATTTGATCTATGATTTCAATGAAATGAAATGATTTATTTCTTAAAATATGTTTTAGGCTAGTAAAGTAGTATTTATTATAATAGAACCATAATGATTTTAGATTTAATTTTGTTAAGGTTAAAATTGTCTAAAATTATTTTTTATTTTTTGGCATGTCCATAGTCTAACTAACTAGTTGATTTGAATGCACTTTAACCATGTTTACCAAGTTGTATAAATTGGTCATAAAATTGTGTAAAATGAATCAACATTTCCATTCATATATTGTTGAGGTAAAGTTCATAAAGTCCCTTGATCAGACCTATTGATTAAAAAAGAAATGGGATCGGTTGATATGAATCAACCAATCACATTAATCTATTTAAATTAGGAAATGTCATTTGATGTCATACCTTATATCTTATTGATAATTTTCCCACTTTTATAAAAGTCCAATGTATGAAAACACCCTTTGAGGTATCTACCAGGAGACTCCTTCAAGAGCCTTATAATACCTTATTATATAACTAGAAAGGTATTTCCTAGGAGAAAACTTGAAGTAGAAATCCACTCTTGTGCATGTTTGAAAGGTATCTCCTAGGAGATACCTTGAAGGTATTACAAGGCCCTTTAATTTATAACCCAGTAATTCTTTCAAGGTGAATGAAAATTACACTCTTATACATGATGAAATTTTTTCTGAAGAGATACCATCAACATCCCCTTAAATATCTGATAATGCCCTTAGATTTATCTACTAGGAGATTCCTTCAAGGGGCTTATAATACATTCTTAGGTGACTTGAAGGTATATAATAGTATATAACTTCAAGGATAAATCCAATTTTTTGCATGTTTCAAAGGTATCTCCTAGGAGATACATTTAAGGTATTACAAGGTCCTTCAATATATCACCTAGTAGTGCATTCAAGGTGAAGGAAAATCACACTCTTCTACATGTTGAAGGTATCTCCTAGGAGATACCTTCAAAGTCCCCTTTAATTCGTGTTGAATAAAAATGTGACATTATAGAGGAGATGGATAAAATCACTTGGAATCCTATTAGTATTAAAAATTGAATGATAATTAAATAGGCACCTACCCATAATGTACTCAAAGTGCCAACTCATGAAATCCATTAAAAGATGGAAGAAAGTGATGAAAATTGAATAGATTTTTTTTCTGATAGTTGAATTCAAGAGATACAAGACAAAAAAATCATATTTAAAGAAGTATTATTGTACAAAACTTTTAAATCATTAGTAAAACCAACAACATAGTCTAATATCCCAACTATGTTAGGCATGCTATAACACATTCAGAGGAACAACATCTAGAGTTATAGTAGCAACTAACCTGAGTACCAATCAGATAATAATTCAACCTAGTATATAATTTGGTGGATCAACATCCCCATTACAAGGAAACATGGGTGTCATGGTAGAGGTAACCTTGGAGGAAACTAGAGTTCAAGCACCTAGGCAACAACTAGTGTTCCAATCATGCATATGAATATCCTTCAACATTTCATTTATGTTGTCTTTGAGTTTTTGAGAATACATAGAAGTGAAAAATTATGTAGAACATATCCAAAAATGAAAAATCATATGGATTTCCAAGGGTGTTACTACACTAGAGCAGAAGGTGAGATAATTTTCAACGCTTTTGCTAGATATGCACACATGGTATCATAAATTCAACCCAAAACAAGCTAATGTATATGATGATCAACTCAAGTGGTTTTGAATAAATTTGATGTCCTTGAGTTTGATAAGTAGATAATAATTGTGTTGAAGGATATTAAGGAAGATATTACTAATTACATCCACACTTATGATGAAAGGTTTAAGACTTTTAAATATAAGCTCTTATATGAGATCTACCCTATTTGAATTAATGGTCTATTGGAGGGTTGATTTTACCTTTTAGGTGTGATTTATCTATGAAAACTTTCAAAAATACATAAAAAGATCGAGAAGAGACATTAAGGGTTGAGGCAATTGGTAATGTGGATATGATGATCAATCCATCTGTGTAGGCTTAAATTGCCTCATTAGCCTCCTAGCTAGAGAAATTGATTTCAAATAATGACCAAGATACTCATAATAGTTTTTGGTGTACAAATTGTGAGGTGGAAGGACATAACAAATAAAAATTCCACAACACAGTGCTAGTCTATTAATTAAGTCATATTAAATTTTCTATGAAGATAATGAAATGTTGAAGACCCTTTTTGAAAAATGGATAATGATAAGTGTAAAGTTAAAGGACCCAAATTCCAAGGATAGATTTTAAGGATGCAAATTTACAAGGTAAAACCTTGACACAAAAATGCCAAAGATCCAATCAGTTCACAAATTATGAAGACTAAATTGCAAGTGAAAATGTTATAGATAAATTACTAATTCAAAAAATGTGAAGATGCAAAAGGTAGAGTCTACTTATTTCTCACCATCTTATGTCAATTCCTTTCCTTTAAAATTATGCATGTTTTATGGGATGATTAATTACTCATGAAGATTTAAATCTCTATGACATTATCAATCATCTTGAGACTCTCTACAAGTGAGTTCATCCATTGAGGATCCAAACTAATACTCACTCCTATTTGTGCATCAACACTATGTTTCAATTTGAGCCTTGATGCATTCACCAATTGATGTCATTTGTATACCATGATGGTACCTTGTTTGCATACCTCACTTAGGTCTCTCACATCCAAACTTAAACCAAGTAACCTTATGTCAGCATTCTATATCTACTTTTCAATAGCCTTATCAAGCACTAGGATGGATTACAAGTTAATATAAACATGAAAAAACTTTGTTCATAAGTAACATGATGACCCTACTATAGTCTTTGGATATTAAGTGGATTGTAAGGAAGTGATGAAGAGAATTTTTATTGTATTTCTATATGCCAAAGACAATAATTCTCATGCTCTGATATTTAGTTTAAACACTCTTTCATGATGATGAATTGTAACACAGTTCTTCATATATCATATATGAGCATTAGGGTGAGTCATTTACTTATGAACATGATAAGGGTGTCTTTAGGGTTTAATAATTACCTACTATTTATAAAGAGGTATTATATTATCCCATTGAAGAATGACTTATAGGCAATACTAACTTAATCTCAACTCTTCAATAATGTGCAATGATTTTAAGGCTTAATAATATTGTAGGCATGGACAACTTACTCAAGACAAAAATATTGTGGGTAAATCTTCAACATAAAAACACAATATGATCATGTTTAGTGACTCAAATGGGGAATATATAAATTGATCCTTGCATATCATGACCAAGGGCCAATAGTGATCAATATGGTCAACAAATACCTTAAATGAAAAATCAACTCTTTTGAATGTTTGGAAGGTATATCCTAAGAGATATATTGAAGGTATTTCAAGGCCCTTCAAGATATCATCTAGTAGTTCCTTCAAGGTGAATTAAAATTCCACTTGTGTTTAGGTTGAATAAGGTATCTCTTAGGAGATACATTTAACATCCCTTTGAATGTATGACAACACCCTCTAAGGTTTCATGTGTTGGACTTGTTTCACATCAATTACACCATCAACTACAACATTTTTGTTATTTATTTATTGATATGATTGGAAAGGGCATTTAGGATGATATAGTCATAATGTTACATTTTATTCACTCTTTGAACTAAGTCTAAACATAAAAGGTCCATTATATGTACTTAGTCTAAAAGAGTCTAAAATTGAGATTTAGTTGATATAACTATATAAATTTAAGATATTTGATGTTTTTATAGTCCATGAGAGTGAATAGTCAATTTTTAGGTGAAACTATATGTATAATTTTGATCTGACATGTTTTGAATCACCACCCATGATTCATCATTAGGAAAATACATGAACTACATTTGCTAAATATGATTCATATATAAATTTATTTAAATATGATAAGTCCCAATCTTTTTAAGATCATGTTTTGAACATCATTAAAAATTTTCATTTTTGAACCATTTCATCTCAAAGGGTATTACAAGGCCCTTCAAGGTATCACCTAGTAGTGTATTCAAGGTGAAGTAAAATTCCACTCATTTGCATTTTTAAGGTATCTTTTGGGAGATATATTTAGTGTCCCTTTGAATTTATGATAATTCCCTTAAATTTATCTCCTCAGATATGCCTTTAAGGGCCTTGTTATACCTTCATGGGTAACTTGAATGTATATCCTAGGAGATACCTTAAAGAAAAAATCCACTATTATACCTTGTTTGAATGGTATCTCCTAGGAGATACCTTGAAGGTAATATTCAAGTTATTACAAGGCACTTAGTGTAAAACACATAACAATGACACCCATAAATTTAAAATGATCTAAATCTAATAATTATTTATTTTGGGGGGTTTGGGTGATTTGGTCTATTCTAGGTCATTTAATCTAAAATCTAATCTAATTGACTATAAATAAAACACTCTTACTTCAAATTAAACACACCATTAGATATGGATCTATCTTTTATCTAGTTGATGAACTAACATCTTCCTAGATACTCAATAACTACTAACTTATTCTAACAAGATTGTGTATGATGATATTAGTTTTGTCTACCACAATATGAGATAGGTGTTACAACAAAGATACACATGATTTGAGGAAAAAATATGGGATTTTCAACTGCATATCTAAACCAATTCTATTACCAAATCTTCTTTTACCTTGATTTACAACATCTCGTCTTAAATATAAATGTATATCTAAAGACATCTATAAAATGAAACTCTACGTATATATGTAGATCTATTATAGACATCCTATAAATAAAACATTTCATTTTAATATATGGAAATGATCTTGGTAATCATATAATGGACCAAGAAATCATTATAATGCCTAAGAAATTATTTCTAAATGAGTCCATAGTGCTTCTCTCAAAATACATAGCAAGTTTGATGAAATTCATATCAAGCCTGATGATGTCATCAACTTTCCTCTTGTTAGTCATACTTTGGATAGGATATGCCTTCATGGGCCTTATCATAAATTAAATAGGATAGTGAAGGTATCTCCTAACAGATACCTTCAACATGCGTATTAGTGAAAAGGATAGCTCAGTAATGACTATTTTTTTAATGTACATCTAGTTCACTGAGTTATAACCCTAAGTAAGTATGGTGTTAACTTTTATGATATGATTTATAAGTGACTGATATGTTAGAAATGAAGACTCAAATTTTAGGTAATCCCCTTTAAATGAGTTTTACATCTCTCTATATATAATTTATATTTAGTTTGGTCTTACATTTTTAGTTTATGTCTGAGTTAGTGTATATATTATGAAGATTTAATATGTATTTTATAATTAAGTTTAGAATTCAAATTTTTTGATATATAATTAATCAGTGGTTAATCAAAAATAATTTCATACGTGATACAATACACAACTTAAATATTAGAAAAGGTTTGTTATATTCAACACACCCCACATTACATTATTGATGGACAAGTGGGGACCCCTTTATTATTATAAGTCTTGTTCATTGTAGGGTTTCATGTGTATGTTTTGCCTATCTTATTATCTATAGAAATTTGGGAAATTTTGACATTAAAATACCATTGTTTCATTTGTTTTCCTCTTGAAACCCATTTTCAATTGGAATGAATTATTGGAACTAATCTATTAATGGAAATTTTGGAAGCTTACTATGTGTGATAGGTGTTTAGATTTATTATTCAAGTTCACTTATTTGGTACTATGTAAATTTTGGTCCTCAAGAACTTTTTGGTTAAATTTTTTTGGTCAGGAGCTTTTCTTCAGGGTTTTTCATTAAAAAAAATTGTGTCAATAAAATGTTCTTCAAATCATTTTATTCAACACCTCTTATTTGACATATTTATTTTAGTAAATTTTGGTCTTTGGGAAAATTTTGGTCTTTAGGAATGTTTTAGTCAACAACTTTTGACCAAGATATTTTATTTAATATTTTCGATCAAAACTCTCACCTTCAATAACTTTCTCTGATAAATCCTCCTAAATGACAATTTAATCTTAAAAAAAGTGTTCTACATTTTAGATTTCAAGAATTTTTTTTTGAATCTCCTTAAAGAACATTTTGGTCTTTAGAGTCTTTTATTTAGAACTCTTGGCTCATAAAAGAAAATAATTTTTATTGAACACAAGTTCTAGCTCCCAAGTGAATCACATATTGACAAATGTCAAAAGAGTAGCATTGTGGCACCCATGAATGAGAAAACATCCTACATGGCATGACCACTAGGCCAAGGTGGTCAAGTTTGAATTAAATGAAGGTGGCAAGCTTGTAGACATTGGTGATTAATAGGACATGAACTAAACTTGAATTCTAAAAGGCTATATCATTAATCTAGTGAAAAAATTCACATAAATTGATTATCATCAAGATCGAGTATACATTTCCCTTTGATAATTCAAAGCCCTAACTGCATTCAAATAAGATATCATTTACATAACTAGAGTGACAAACCACCATTATCAGGAGATAAAATTATACTAGAAATAAGAACCAATAATGGCATATTCATCAAAATAATAAAAGGGAGCCCATGAACCATCTAGATTTTCCATCAAGGACTCAACAAAATACATGGATATAATTTTTTATGCATTATTATTTGATGATACCTATTCCAACTACTCAGCTTTATGGGAGGTCATAGAGAGTGTTGACCTATTCACCTAAAAAAAATATGTCTCTTAGGAGGAATGAAAATTTATAGCTAACTTATTTCCTTTCAAACACTAATCACTTCATTATCCAACTACAGAACTAGAGTTCATGTCATGCATTAACCTATTGAAAGATTTGTTCTTTGAAGGGAGGATTGCAGATGGTGAGTTGGTGAGTTCCTTCACTATGTCAATAATAACACTATCATCACTTACATATCTAAGGAAGCATTTTAAAGGTATTTATTCTTACCCATCCTAGATGTGACCTTTGATTTTCATAATGTAGCCAATTGGAAAAATAACAATAATGTAGAATAAATAGTGGGAAAATGGTTTCTCCTTAGAGAAGCCTTATCGCTCAATTAGGCCACCAAGAATCCTATGCCCATTACTAGATTCTAGATGGGAATATATATTGGTATGACACTACTAAACTATTTATTTGGTCACCTAAGCATCTACTTTATTAATTTGGAGTGGGTACCACTACTCAACCTATTGATCACCTCAACAATCACCTTCAAACTAGGGGAGATTATCATATCCCGCTTGCATGAATTTAAATTTCACAAAGATAGGATACATCAATTTTTATGTGATGTCCTAGTTTTTAGATGTAGTCATGTGTACTATCTATAGACATAATGGGGATCTCTAGGATCAAAATCTTAAATACTTCAAAAATAGAATATATGACATCTAATCATTTGTCCATATCTATGCTTATACAAGGCACATATTGATAATTATAGAATATTTTTATCCTCAAATGTGTAGTGTGATTGATGGTGAACCTCTACCCAAATTATCACATAATATCACAAACACACTCATGTCTTTAGGTGATTAATTTTTGTATCTATATTACATTATTATAGTGGTCATTAGGCATAAGTTAGACCCTCTTCACCCCCTTAAATATGTCCCAAACAAAGTAGATGAAAAATAAATTGCCTATCAATTATGGAAGGGAATTGATAAAGATTTGACAAAAAGCAATAAGAACATCTTTCATGGCTCCCATATCATAATTGGGAGGATGTACTACACATTTTGTATACATTTAGGATAGGTATGTGGTGCCAATAAATCTTATGCCATTGCTACCTTACCCCATAAGGATTGGGACCCCCATGGGAAAGTGCATCAATATGTTCACAATTTAGGTATTCCCTACAAGCATGATCCCTATGACCATGAATTCCTATTTATCAATGTAAAGGATGATACAAAGTTTAAGGAAAGGGATAAGATAGATGGAATAAGTGAGGAGTTTCTCAAGGTAATCCAAAAAAATCCTTCCCTCACACTTGGATAAGTAAAATTCAAAAACTCACCATTAGGGGGATGGACCTCTTTAGTTTTATAGAATAATAGACCTTTCTAGAAACTATAAGATTAGATTCAAGACATAAAAAATACACCCACTATGATGATAGCCATAGAGTAATAGTAGGGTGAAGGGGAAACATGAGTTATTGTAGTGCAAGTGGAAGAGGAGATTCCTTAAGTTCAAGTGTCTAGAGTTGAATTAAGGAAAATAAAATAGGAACAAGTATAAGAAACAATTCACACAAAGGATAAATCTATTTTAAGAGAAGAGGAGATTATTTATTTAGATTCCTCTAATAAAGAATACCTTTCACCTAATTTGGTATCTATAGTAAGCAAAACATCTAGCATGATGGTCCCTTTTCTTACACAAAAATTGCATGTTCCTTTAATCAAGAAAATAACCATATGTTATAAGATAAAATCCAAGGTGGGGAGGCCTAGATGAAATCCATAGAAGGACCAAGTGAGTAGGCATAAACTTCAATTGAAGGCAAGCCAAGAGATGATGTTGATGAGGAATAACTATAGTAAGATAATGTTTTAAGATTGCAAGAAATGAAAGGAAAGGCACCCCTTAGGGTGAAAAATTAGGTAAGGCTGTTATACTTACTTCTACCTCAGGCCATTTTCCTACTATTTAATTACCATTTGTCACTTCTTTTCTTATTGTGTCATCACCTTATTTTGGAACTATTTATACATGTGTTGCTACAACTAATCTTTTTATTTTTTCCTATGTTTCTACTACTACTAAATAGTCCAACACCTAATTGTTAGGAACTTCTAATCAGTCAAGCTCTCCTATACCCTCGTTGGGATTAGTATAAATTACAATAGTGGTGTCCATTAAGAGATATCCAAAGAAGAAGATATTATACATTATCCACCCAATTCCACATATAGGTAATGTAGATTGGTCTACAATAATATGGCCTACCATGCCCAAGATAACTCTTGAGACTGAGCCTTTGAAAGACACCTAGATAGAAGCACAACTAATAGACCCATCAAAGTTGAATCTTCTCGATTGGGGAAAGGAACTATGATCATCAACTTTTAAGAGGCTAGATTTGAAGATAACTAAGCTGCCAACTATGATCTCAGTCTATGATAAGTTTATTGGCTTTATGCAAATTGTGAGGAAGAGGAAGATAGAAGACAACATTAGGTGGAGTTTATTTTTAGAAGAAAGAGAATATACCTATTCTCTTTCAAATAAGCAAGACAAAAACATTAGTCAATCCCCTTTCATTGAGGACTTTAAGTCCTATATGAAGACCCACATTGGAGAATTGATAACTATTCATGGGGGAACTTAATAGTCAAGGAAAGACATGGAGTAGAAATTAGAGACCCTCAGAGAAAAACAATAGGTAATCTATGTTCCCTCTAAATTTTAATGAGATGTCTAGAATGCAGCATTGAGGCTATATGAGATATTGGATATTATCGATTCTTTGAGGGCATAATTACCCCTTAATCAACTTTAATAACTAAAGTGTTTAAAACTCTAAAATATGATGTGACCAAGCTAAAATTTTTGGTGGTGTATACCCCTAACAAGTCTTTTAGCCATCTAAATTTGACATCACCCTTGGAGGTAGCAAATACATTAAATCTAGTGGTAATCAAGACCCAAGAAGCATAAAAATGGATAACATTTGTTAATGGTTTGGTCATGAAGATAACTAAACAAGAGAAGTAAGTAGTGAAAATATTGAATGAACTGGAGTGTACAAAGACATGAGATAACATAGGGAAGTTAGTAGTGAGATCTATTTTGACCAAATGTTGAATCAAGCCTTAACTAATTTAATACATAGTCTACAAGGATTAAACTTAAAATATATTGAGGGAATGTTAATTTTAATGAGGAAGAAGGCCACTGAAGTAGAAATATTTTAGGTAGGTTTCAAATCCACTAAATTTGAACATGCAAGGTTGATAACATAAGTGAATAGGGTAAATAGACCATCTCTTATTATGATGAACATAATAAGGGTAAAATATACTAGTAAAAAAAAATAGGATCTATAGGACAATAATAAGTCTAGTTCATAACCACCTACTAGCTCAGCATGTGTATCAACAACTTCCAATTCAGCTCCAACTACCACTTTAGTTCCAACCATGATAATAAGTAGTGCCATGCAGTCACCAATCAAGCCTTAGTTAAAGGCTAATTTTGTATATAATTTTGCATGCTTTATTTATTCAAGATAACCACAACTAGTAAAACATCATTGCATTCATGTTACAATTAACTAAAATATTTTTGCTAGCATGCACACATTACATGAATATTATAATATATAATTTTTAACCTATATTTTTTCAAGGTAAAACTAGAACTTAGGTTATGTTTAATAAAAACATAAATTAAAGATTTAATACACTTGAAAGATGAGGTGACCAAATTCCCAAGTATTTAAATACATGTAAAACCCTCTTTTAAAGGGTTGGAGTTTTGATCAATATATGAAGAAATCAATTCATTGATTGTCATACAACTATGTTTGTTCTCTCTTCTTCCTTTTCTATGTTATTAACATTTTAGCTTATTTATCTATATCAATTCAGTAATTTTGAAGAGTGAAAATGCTACAAATAATCTTCATTGTTATAATTAATGTATGTTGATCTTAGATGTGTAAAAACTATTAAATATTAGTAAATTTCATTGATTTAAGGAATTAGTTTAGACTTCATTGATATTCCAAGTTGTGAGGAGTATTCCCTTTCAATATAGTCTTCTATATGTGTGATGTAGATACTCTAGATAACTTCTTAGTTTTATATGTAACCTATTCATTAAGAGTGTGGAATAGAAACTCTAAATAGAGAAAACTTTAGCTAAGACCATTAAATTTTCTATACCTATTACCATTGATTATTTAATCATGCTTGTTTTTTAGTGTGAAAAACTATAAGCAATAAACATTGGTATTTTAAATACTCATCTACCAAAGAAATGGCCTTGGGAATTACATTTTAAGAACAAACAACATTATTTTTTTGCCTTACCTTTCCCTCCTTTTTGAGATATAACAACCATATATATTAATTATCCACCCAACCAACTCACTTAGTATTTGTTTTCTTTTATATTTCATACATATGTCCATAAATTTGGTTAAATAACCTACAAGCTCAACATGTTATTCCACCAACTGGCCATTTTAACAACATACCTACAACTCTTGCCTTGGAGTGAAACTTTATTTCCATAGATATCCTAAAATTTTAGAGTCTACCTCATTTAAGTTTTGTAGTGTTCTAAAAATACACATCAATAAAAACAAAAAGTTGGCACCAAAAGTAGGTCACACTTGTGTGTTTTCTCAATAGTAGTGGTTATTCACTACATAGCATTGTACTAGAGACACTTAGGAGATTAACAAGGTCTAGGACCCAAAATACCCTTTTGGTATAACATTTCTCAAATCATAGGAGGTTTAAACCAGTATCAACCATCCCTGAGGTACACTAAGCTAAAACACCTTCCCCAATAAGAAGCATCCTACTTATCAACCATCTTGTGGATAAACCTTGGTTAGTCAGACTACTAATGCCATTCTTAGAGATAAACATAATTTACCATGGTACTTAGATAAATAATTGTCTATATTTTCCCCCTCAAGTAGGAGAATGAAGAAGAACATATCAAATATTTGAAAGCTGATATGCTATTAATGAATGTCACAGATGAGGATGTTGCATGCAAACTTTTATCATTCACTCTAAAAGGTTCTTATTATGATTGGTATATTAACTTGTAGTAAAATTACATCACCTAATGGAATGCATGTCAAAATACATCCTTATACAATTTGGGAAAGTTACTAATCCATGTCTGGTGTATCACAATTTCACCAACATAAAGAGGGAGTCCAATGAGCCAATTAGAGACTTTAATACAATATTTTATAATATGTACACTTGGATAAACATGACATACAAACCAAAATTAGATATCACACTCGAGATGTATAATAATTCTTTGTATCCTATCATTGTAGTATTTTTGAGGAGAGCTACCATTGCCAATACTTTAGCCTTGGCATATGAATAAGTTATCAACATTAACAATTATCTCAATCCTCAAATGTTAATGGGCCAAATATTCAATAATGGTTTCTCATCTTTGAATCCAATACTACATTATAATCATAACATCCCTGCATTCAACCAAAACTAGTTATACACTCTACCTCCCATGACACAACAAGCAACAAATCAGAACTACAGTTTCCTAAATAATTAGGCACAAAGGAATGTCGATCATCAGAACCAAAAAAAATAACATTTGACTCAATCCAACATAGTATTCACTTAGGGTGTAGACTCCACCCAAGCTAAATAGGATTCTATAAAAATAGTAGTCCAAAAGTTTAGCAACAACTTCTTAAATATGCCAAAAATGATGGGTAATACCAACAATCAGAAGAATAACTAGAATTATAGATTTCTAAGATACAACAAGAATTTCAATAATCCCACCAATAATGCGGAACAAAAATAATACACTAAGTTTCTAGAAATCAATATCATGGAGATGGCTTTGTCTAATTGGTGTATAGTTCATAACACATCACAACATTAGGAGTTAGTTTATGTGGAGTTTTTTTAACATTTGAAATTTTCCAAATGGAAATGGTTAGACAAGATCAAATGATGAATCTCCTAGATCTCCCTCATGAATTTGCCCCTTAAGTTTAGTTTTGGTCTTTGAAACTTATTATTTTCCATTCCCTAATGAAGATGACAATGTTCTAGAGGATAATTATAGTGAAGTGAAATATTTTCAAAAATTCAATAGGAACAACTACAATCTAAGAAATAGATAGACCCTTACCACTTCTACTCCTAATAATATATTTATTCCCTTAAAACCCATATTTGATAATAATCCTCCTCCCCCAAAAGGGAATGATTAAAATTAGCATATATAATAAAAAATCAAGGGAGGATATAATATTGTTGAGGTTATGAAAAAGATCAAGGCTAATATCACAATCCATCAATTGGCACAAATCATAGAATATAAGGAGATCTTATGGAAGTCTATCATAGGGAATTATATTAAATAAAAGGCCAAAATGGCCAACATAAATGTCATATACAAAAACAAGCCTAATGTTCCCCCTCTTTTTCTAACCATTTAGGTGTTTGTCAAAAATATACACAACTATTTAGTGGATTTCAAAGCTTTAAATACCATGATTCCAACCTCTATTTGATAAAATATTTGTTTAACCCCAAGTCCATTTAAGAGGACTATTTCATAGTTTGATAAAAAAAAAGTACCTATGATATGAGAACTTAATGATGTAGGCATGTAGGTTACATCAGAACCTCAAATATTAATGACTATAGACATACTGGTAGTATATATCCCTAAAGGTTATGGGTTACTATTGAATAGAGATTTGTCAAAGATGCTCAATGGATAATTTTCCATAGACTTATTTCATATTTGGCTGCTATGGAGAGACATTAAAAAACAAATTAGAATTGAATAGGAGCTAAGGATGAATCACATTATTACAGAGGACAATGCTAATAATGAAGTAAGATACAAATCTCCTAGTCTTGGAATTTATACATTTACTACAAAGTATGAAATGCAAGAAGAACTTTAGGGTGCTCCCCAATTATGGACCCTCCATTTTGATAGAGAAAGATCTAAGCAAGGATCAGGTGTTGGTATTGAGATGTTTGATTGATGAGGGAAAAATTACCTAGCATTATATTGGCTCTAATTCACATGCACTAATAATAGAGCAGAGTATGAAGCCTCATTTTGGGATTGAAATTTTCCCTCAAGAATAGCATAAAGGAAGTATTGGTATATGGATACTCAAAATTATTGATCAACTAGGTTAGAAATAAGTATCAATACAAATTGTCATACTTTAATAAATACAAACATAGATCTTAGGATTCAGTTAAGTAATTTGAGGCTTTCAATATAGTGGCCAAAATAAGAGAACAAAACCAAGCTGTTAACTCATTAGATACTTCAGTAGCAAATTTGACACCCATAAAAGAATCAATAGTACAAAATGTCTCCATCAATTTGGTACCTTATCCATTAGTACCATATAATATTGATAATTTTAAAGTGTTTGATGATGATCAATAGATTGCCCAATTTTTGACCAATTCAAAACAATTTGAGTCCTAAATAATTGATGATGAGGAGAGAATCCATATATGTCACAAGGAATTAGATGAAGAGCATGTCATATAGATTAAGTAAAATCATCTCTCATTGGGGATGGTTTCTTTGGAAAGATCCTTTGATACATATCCTCAAGTTGAATAACAAAGACAAGTAACGGTTAAGGAGTCTGAGTTTAACATAGAGAATTTAGACAATGAAGGAGATTTACATCTTGTTAATACTAGTTTAATCTACATTCTAGAGGAGAGACAAAGGGTAAAGTACTTGATCATTATATATATAGATGTGATTTCATGGGCATATGATAATTTGAGGATCTTTAATCCCAAGGTCATCACCTATATGAATCCACTCAAGCTTGACCATAAGCCATTCAAGAAAAGACAAAGACTAATTAATATTATCTTGAAACCTTTGATCTAGAAAGATTTAGAGAAGTTTTTAAGTGTGAGGATAATATTTCCCATTAGGCATTAAACTTGGGTGGATAATCTAGTTCTAGTCAAGAAAAATAATGCCAAAATTAGGTTGCATTAATTTCAAGAACCTTAACAAAGGTTTTGAAAAAGACAACTATCCTTTGCCCTCATTAGAAGAGGTGATTTAGAATATGAGTGGTTTTGGGATGATGTATATATTAAATGGATTTTAAATAAATAATCAAGTGATGGTTGAATTAAAAGATAGGATGGAAACTACATTTGTCATAAAGTGGGGAACTTATGCATATAAGCATATGCCTTTTGGCCTGATTGTCATAGGTGATACTTTTGAAAGAGCCATAGATCATGAATTCCAAGGGATAATAGGTAAATTCATAATCACATACATGGATTATCTAAAGTTTTATTAAAAAATATGACTGATCACATAGACCATCTTCAGTCCATATTTAAAATATGCATAAAGTCTAGTATCTCATTGAATCCCAAAAGAGTATATTTAGCATTAAGAAAGGAATTTTGTTGGGACACATTATCACTAAATATGGGATCACCATTGTCCCATACAAAATTCAAGGAATTTCCAAAATAATTTTCCCAAACTACAAAAAGTATCTTATGTCCTTCTTTGGGAAGATTAATTTTGTAAGAAAGTTTATATCAGGATTTGCAAAAAATGTTAGACATTTGAACAAAATGCTTAAACAATAAGCCATGTTGGATTGGAAACCTAACACCAATAATTATTTTCAAGACATAAATATGCTATATTATAGTCCCCAATATTGGTAATCTAGTATTTCACTAAAGACTTCTTGTACTCATTCATTTTAGAACATATAATCACTATTGTACTTATGCAAAAGGTAGATAATGAATGTCCAATCACTTATATGAGCACCAAATTTAAAAATTAAAAAAAAAAAAAAAAAAACCCTTAAATATTCCTTGAGTGACAAGCATATCTTTTCATTAACAAAAGTGGTAAATAATTTCCAATACTACATTCTTAGGAACAAGATCATTATTATTATCCTAGAAAGTACTATCAAGCTTATGTTAGGACAAAATGAGGTGGGAGAGCATAGAGGAAAATGGATAGAAAAATTGAAAGAGTTTGTTATTGAGATTAAACCTATAAATATCACCATAGGTCAAGGTATTATTCAGTTGATGACTGAGCCAGACCCACACATCACCATAGAAGAAGTTTTCCAAACACATGTTTCCCAATAAGAATGGTATTCAAATAGCATTCAATTCATAATCACTAGAACATGTCCCCATTAACTAAAAAGAGAGAAAAAGAGAGGAAAAAAGATACTTGAGGCTTAAATATGTTCATTATATGATTAGGAAGTTAATATTCTACAAGAAGAACTAGGAAGGCATCTATTTGAGATGTGTATCATGTGAAAAATCCTAAGAGATTCTAGAAAATCTGCATCAAAATATTTGCAGTGGCCATCCATCTAGTAATAATACAGATCATAAAATCCTTAGAATGGGTTATTATTGGCTGATAGTATTTAAATATGCTCATTTCCATGTAATAATTTTCCATGAATTCCAAGTTTTATCAAAAATAATGGTAGACAACAATGTCATTGTAACCTATGATCTAAAGTAATTTGTTTACCTAAAGGGTTTAGATTTCATTGGTGCCATCAATCCAAACTCTTCAATTGGGAACAAATTTGTGCTCACCACCACATATTAATACATTAGATGGACTAAATACATAGCCACCAATAATTTTAGGGCACAATATGTGATCAATTTCCTCAAAGATCATATAACATCCAAGTTTGGTACTCATATTTCCTTGGTTTATGATAATGGGTCAATATTTCAATCAGTTGAATTTATAGAATGGGTCCGTGATAATCATATCACTATTAGATCATACTCTAATAACTACCCCTAAGGGAATGGGTTGAATGAATAAACCTAAAAAAATATCATTGATTCTATCAATAAATCTATTGCAGATAAACCTAGAGAGTACAATCTCTTACTAAAATACACAATCCAGGTTAGATTAAACTTGGTATAAGCAGGCCCTTAAAGCCTCACCATATTTACTATTCTATATAAAAAAACTCATATTCCCAATCATGATTAAGTTACCAACATATCAATTCATGTAGGAATACATGGAACCCAATGAGAGGATAGTATCCAAATTGGTAGATATCATATAAATGGAAGATTCTAGGAATGAAGATTTGCATAAATTCAACATGCATTAGGATTTCATCAAAAGATGGTTCGATAAGAGAGAAAAAATTCAACATTAAATATTTTTGACATGGTGTTCCTATAGAATAAATCCCATGAAAAGAAAAGATAGCATGACAATTTCACCCCATTATGGATAGGACCCTATTAGATCTTATATATCTTGGGTAATAATTCTTTCTATATAAAGGACCTCCAAGGTATGAATTGACATATCTGATAAATGGACAATTTTTGAAACATTACTTCATGGATGCTCCATTTTGAGATGTCTCTAAGTAATAATAGGTGTTTTGGTAGAGGTAGGGGTAGGTTCGATTTGATTTATTCATTAGTTTTCTACTTTTAATCATTTTTTTATTAGAATAGTTTGCACTTTATAGATTAATCATTATTACTTTCTACATTTTTTCTTTACCCAATCTAGTTTCTTGTTTGTTTTAATTAGTTTCCCACTTTCTAGAGTAGATTTTATTTTGGTTTCTTAGTAATTTGGCTGATCATTCATAGTATAAACAAGTAATAACCTATTTGAGTGGTGTCATGAATCTATGTTTTGAATTCAACTTGAATCAATGAGTGTTACACCTTGTACATCATAATTATTAGCCCAAGTAATCATTGAGAGAATTAACCATGACAATGTTATTAAGCAAAATATTTCACCAAGTATTTAAAATTTTCTCCCATAGCTCCATGCAAATCTATAAAGCTTTTCTTATCTCCTAATTCACATTAAATGCTAATACTTGTTTTAGGTAATAACCATTGATATGAGAAAAGTTGATAGGTACATTTTGATGAACCAAATCTTACCAACACCATCTCATGGTGGTCACCTTTTTTATTCCATTCAAAAAAACAAAAATAAGAGATAAAATAAAAGGGAAATAATCCAAAATCCTAGAAATAAAATCAAAATTGATTAAAATCTTACATGATGAAATAATATCAATGTATCACACGTCATGAAAAGGTACAATGAAAGGAAGGAAGGGTGATCAAAGGTATCTCTATCAGGGCTATGGACACCTGGCTAGCAATAGATTAATAATTGAGCTCCCTAAAAAATTTCTAACTCAATTCTTAATGAGAATGAAACCTATATCTCATCCCATATCTTTGCAAAATTACTTTGACAGGAGTAAAAGACATCACTTTGACACATACTAGTCTAAAGTATGGGTAAATTAAGTATGTTTTATGAAGTTATCAAGAGTCTCTTTCATATATTTGATCTAATTATTTATTTTATATCATGATTCATGGTTGATATTGGGATTTTGAAACCATGTATTTTGGGTTCTTGAAAACTCAAGAGTATTCACCCCTGTGAGTCACCATTTTGTTGTATTCAACACACCCCATATTGATAGACAAGTGGGGAATCCTTTTTTTTATAACTCTTGTTCATTGTATGGTTTCACATGTATGTTTATCCTATCCTATTATTTATTTAAATTTGGGAAATTTTTGCATTAAAGTACCTTTGTTGCATCTATTTTCCTCTTTCAACCCTTTTTCCATTGGAAAGACTTATTAGAATTAATCCATTGATGGAAATTTTAGAAGATTACTATGTGTGATAGGCACTCAAAATTATTATTCAATTTCACTTATTCAAAACTATGTACATATTAGTCTTTGGGAACATTTTGGTCTTTTGGGAACATTTTGGTGTTCAGGAAAATTTTGGTCTTTTTACAATTTTTTGTTCAACAACTTTTGTTCGAGAGCTTTTCTTTGGGATTTTCCATTTAGGAACTTTTATGTCATTAAAATTTTCTTCAAATAATTTTTTCAATATCTCTTATTCATAAAATTTATTTTGGGAAATTTTGGTATTTGATAAAATTTTGGTCTTTAGGAACATTTTGGTCTTTGAGAAGTTTTTGATGTTTGGGAACTTTTATGTTGTCAACTTTTAGTCGAGAGATTTTATTCAATATTTTCTATCAAAAATATCACCTTTGATAACTTTCTCTGATAAATCCTCTTGAATGACAATTTATTCTTATTAAAAAGTGTTTTCATTTTGAATTTTTGGAAAGGTTTTCTAAATCTCTCTGAATATCATTTTGTTCTTCAAAGTCTTTCATTCATAATTCTTAACTCACAAAAGAAAATAATTTGACATGATTTTAAGTGATAATTCCTAACTAAACCACATATTGAAAAGTGTTAAAAAGATTAGAACCTTGTCACCCTTGAATGAGAAAACATCCAGTGTGGCATGCCCACTAGGCTAAGGTGGTCAAGTTCGAATTAAATGAAGGTGAAAAGATTTTAGACATTGGTGATTAATGTTGCATGAACTAAACTTGAATGTTAAGAAGCTATATCATCAAACTATTAACCATCTTCACATCCATTTATTTTCATCTAGATTGATCATATATTTCCCTTTACAAATTGAAATCCCTATCTAAGTTTCAATAAAATGTTATTCCCATAACCAAAGTACCAAACCACCATTACTAAGAGCTTAAATTCTACCATCATTAAGAACAAATAATGACATATTCATCAATAGTATATAGGGGAGCTCAGGAACCATCCATATTCTCCATAAAGGACTCAATAGAATACATGGATACAATTTTTAATGCATCAATATTTGATGGTACCTGCACCAACTACTCAGCTTTGTGGGAGGTCATAGAAAGTGAAAACCCATTCACTTATGAAGAAGACATCTCTTAAGAGGAATACAAATTTATATCTAAATTGCCTTTTAAATAACAAGTACTTGATTATGAATCTACTAAACTATAGATCATGTCATGCATTAACTTATTACTATATGTGTTCCTCAATGGGAGGATTGTATATGGTAGGTTACTTCACTACATAAATAATAGAACCATCATTTCTCACATATCTAGGGAAGCATTCTAAAGGTATTTACTATTACCCATCCCAAATGACACCTTTGGTTTTCATAGCATATCTAGTTGGAATAAAAGAGCGAACATAGAACAAATAGTGAGCAAATGGATTGTTCCTAGAGCTACCTTCTTGCTCAAAGAGGTCACCAACTATGCCCATTACCAAATTTTGGATAGGAATCCACATTAGTTAAGAAATATTGAACTATATGTTTAGTCACTCAAGAATCCACTTCCTTCATTTAGAGTGGCTACCACTACTTGACCTATTGATCACTTTAGAATGCACCTTCACATTGGGGGAGATTATCAATTCTTGCATACATGAATTGATATTATAAAAAGATAGGAGGCTACAAGATGTTAATTTTACATGATTTTCTACCTTTTATACATAGTCATGGGCACCATCTACAAATACAATGGGCCTTTTTGGGATCCAAATCCCAAATACTTCAAATATATAATTTTTGATGTCTACTCATGTCTACATATCTATGATTATATAAGGAACATATCGAAAATTACAAAATATTTGTATCCTCAAGTGTGGAGGGAAATTCATGATGAACTTTTGCCTAAAATATTAAAAAATATCGCTAACAAAGTAATATATTTAGGTTAGTACTGATATTATCTGGATCACACAATATAATGGTCATTGGCACAAGGTTGACCCTCTTCACCTCACCAAACATGTACCAAATAAAGTATCTAAGAGATAAATATTCCATCAATTATGGAAGGGAATTGACAAAGAACTGACCAAAAGTAAGAAGAGCACATTTTATGGCTCCCACATCATAATTGGAATGATGTGATACACCTTTTGTAAATACTTTTAAGAGGTTGATGGTGATAAGAAAGCTTATTCCGTATCTACCTTTACCCATAGGGATTGGTACCCCCATGGTAAAGTGCAACAATATGTTCACAATTTAGGTATTCCCTACAAGCATGAGTTATATGACCATGAGTTCCTATTTATCAACATAAATGATGATGTAAAAGTTAAATAAAGGGCTAGGACTAATAGAATAAGTTAGGAATTACTCAAGGTAATCCAAGTGGATCCTTCCCTCATTCTTGAATTAGAAAAATTTAGAATCCCACCACCAGGGGGATTGACCTATTCAAATTTTTGGAACAAAAGGCCTTTCCAACAACCACAAAGATCACAACCAAGACCCTAAAATTTTACCCACTATGATGAAGGATATATAACAAGACTAGGGTGAAGGGGAACATCAATTACTATAGTGTAAGTGGAAGAAGAGACTCCTCAATTTCAAGTGTCCATATCTAATTTAAGGAAAATAAAATAAGAATAAGTAGAAGAAATAATTTAGATAAAGGATAGATCTATTAGAAGAGGAAGATATTATCTATTTAGATTCTTCTGATGAATAATAAATTGTACCTACTATGGTATTTCAAAAAAACACAACATATATCATAAATTTTCCTCTTCCTACATAATAAGTGCCTACTCCTCCATCTAATAAGACAACCATATGCTATAAGAGAAAATCCAAGGAATGGAGGTCTCAAGTGAAATCCATAGAGGGATGAAGTAAGCAAGCATAACCTTTAATTTAAGGTGAGCCAAGTGATGAGGTGAATGAGGAAAAATTGTAGCAAGCTAAATTTTTAAGCTTATAAGGACTAAAAGGAAAGACACCCCTTAGGGGTGATCAATTAGGTAAGGGTGTTCCACTTACTATTCCCTTAAGCCACTCTAATATTGTTTCATTACAATTTATCACTTATTTTCTTACTATGTCATCACCCTCTTTTGTACTTATTTCCATATTTATTGATACAACTACTACTACTACTAGTAGCTAGCACCCAATTATTAGTAGATTTTACTCAATTGAGCTTACCTATGCCCTCCTTAGGAGTAGTACAGACCACAATAGTGGTAGCCACCAATATAGTTCCAAGGAGAAAGGTAGTGTACATTATTCCACCTAATGCCACATCTAAGGAATGTATACTGGTCTAAAATAATATGGCCTACCATACCCACGACAACTCTTGAGACTGAGCATATAAAAACACCCAAATAGAATCACAACCACTAGAACTATCAAAGTTGGCCCTTCTAGATTGAGCAAAGGAACTAGGAGCATCAACTTTTAAGAGGCTGGACCTAAAGATAATTGATATTCCCAATATGATCTCACTCTTTGATAAGTTTACTTTCTCTATGGAAAGGTTTAAGAAGAGGATGATAGAAGACAACATTAGATGGATCTTAATTGTTCAAGAAAAATAAAATACCTAATCTCCTTCAAAGAGGCAAGATATAAATATGGGTTAGTCCCATTTCATTGAGGACTTTAAGTCCTATATAGAGACCCACACTAGAGAATTGATATCCATCCATGAGGGAACTAAACAAATAAGGAAAAATTTTGAACAAGAATTGGAGACCCTCAAGGAATAACATTAGGTAATCCATGTTCCCTCTAAAATTGAATGAGATGTCAAGAATACAACCTTGAGGCTATATGAGATATTGGATATTATTGATTATTTGAGGGCATAATTTCCCCTCAAAGTAACTTTAATAACTAAATTGTTTAAATATCTAAAGTATGATGAGAATAAGATGAGTTTTTTATTATGTATACCCCAATAAGGATTTCAACCATCTAAATTTAATGTCAACCTTAGAGGCAGTAAATGCATTGAATTTAGTGGTCATCAAGACATAAGAAGTAAGATAATGGATAACATATACTAAATCTTTTGTCATGAAGATAACTAAATAAGAGAAGGAAGTAGGTCAAATTTTGAATGAGGTACAACTGACAAAATCATGGGATGACACAAAGAAGTTGTTAGTGAGATCCATTTTTGACTAAATGTTACAACAAGTCTAGACTAATTTAAAAGAGTCTACAAGGATTAAATTTAAAATACATTGATTCCAAGTTAATTTCATCAATTAATAAGGCCATTGAAGTATAAATATTTTTGGTACACTTTAGAGATAGTAAAGCTAAGCATGCAAGGTTGATAACACAATTAATCAAGGTGAATAGACCATCTCTTCTTGGAATGAACATAATAAGGGTGCAACATGATAATGAATATAAACACTATGAGGAGATAGAGGCCAATAATAATTCTAGTTTGGAACCACCTACCATTTTAGCAAGTGCATTAGCTAAAACTTTTAGTTTAACTCTATCTCCCACTTTAGTTCCAACCATGACTATGAGTAGTGCCATGTAGTCACCAAGAAAATCTTTGTTAAAGGCTAATTTTGTATACAATTTTGTATGTGGTATATATTTGAGATAACCGTGGCTAGTTAAGATTCATTGAATTCATGTTATAATTAATTGAATAGTTTCTGCTAGCATGCACACATTGCATGATTATTGTAATCTATAAGTTGTAACATGCAATTTTGCAACGTATAAGTAGAACTTAGGTTCTATTTAATAAAAAATGTAATATGAAGTTTTACTACACTTGGAGGATGAGATGACCCCTTCCCAAAGTATTTAAATACATGTAAAACCCTCTTTCGAATTGTTGGAGTTTTGATTAATACAAGAAGAAATAGATTCATTAATTATAATACAACTATGTTTGTTCTCTCTTCTTCCTTTTCTATGGTATTGATATTTTAGCTTCTGTGTCTATATTAATTTAGTAATTTTGAAGTGTGCAAATGCTATAGATAATACTAGTTTTTATAATTGATGTATGATGATCTTAGATGTGCAACTATTATTTAATATTAGAAAATTTAATCGATTTAAGTAATTAGTTTAGATTGTGTTGATATTTCAAGATGTGCTAGAGTATTCCTTTTTGGTATAGTTTTTTAAGTGTGTTGTGTATCTACTCTAGATAACTTCTTGGTCTAAGTTATAACCTCTCCATTAAGGGTGTGTAACAACTCTAAAAAAAGTAACCTTCAACTAATACCATTAATTTCCATGTACCTATTTTCCAAAACTATTTAACTATGCCTATTTATGAATTTGAAATAGCTACAAATGGTCAACATTGGTCTTGGAAATACTCATTCACTAAATAAATAGCCTTGGGAGTGATCTTTTAAGAATAGTGATCCTTCTTTTCTACCTTACATTTCCCTCCTTTTTTATTTTTATTTTGAGATCTACCCACCATAGAGTAATTCTCCACCCATCCAACGCACTCAGTGTTTTATTTATTTTATATTTTTAGCATTAATCCATAAATTTGGTTAAACAATTTGTAAGCTCAACCTGTTATTCCACTAACTAGTTTTTTTAACTACATACCTATAACTTGTTCCCTAGAGTGTAACTGCATTTCCATAGAGATCCTAGAATTTTAGAGGCTAATTCATTCAAGTTATATGGTGTACATATAATCTACATAAAAATATCAATATTTAAATCATTTTGATTGCTTTGCAAAATGTTTTTAGGATAGAAATAAATTCCCACAATTAAAATGCAAAAAAAGGCCTCAATCCAAGAAAATTTGGGTATAGTAAAATTTAAACTACCAAAAATAAAATTAAATCTATATTTCCATCTTCCATTTTATGGTGGTGACAAAATTCCTCTTACTGATCACTATTTTGAGTTGTTTAGTCTGATAAATATGCATGTAGATATTTATTTTTTATCACTATATCTGGAAAAGAATATTCTAATATCAGAATAATCCTTGCATATGATAAATATGAACTTAAATATGCTATTCAATTCTAAATATAAGTATGGAATGGATAAGAGGGAATTATCCATCAAAATATAACTAATTTCAATAAATTTATACCTAGTAAAATAGAATTGACAAAAATGAATGTTTCTCCTTGTGAAACATTTGGACTTAATTTGAATAGCAATGACAACCTTCAAATGTTTGGGTTGATATATAAATATAATTTGGTCCTCAGAATACAAAATATGTTGAATGAAAAACATGAACAAGGGGAAACAACTTCTACTTTTCACTATGTAAATATGTATTTAAAATACCTTAGAATTATGACATAAAAACACT
This sequence comes from Torreya grandis, assembly GCA_037957365.1. Taxonomy (NCBI): domain Eukaryota; kingdom Viridiplantae; phylum Streptophyta; class Pinopsida; order Cupressales; family Taxaceae; genus Torreya; species Torreya grandis. The sequence goes on along the minus strand of JARHVA010003481.1, from coordinate 1,830,428 downwards.
GAAGAAAAGAATACAAACAAGGGCAACATATTTGTATGTATATTTTAAAAAGGGTATACAATTAATCACACCAGTGGTGAAATATAATATCAAACAAAAGGTTGATACACTTTTATTGGTATTAAATTTTTATCAAACACAATGAATTCTCTACATGGTATATTTTATCTATAAATTATGCCTTAAACATTCCTATAACACTTTGTGAGTTATTAATATCAAAATAAGAAATCCAAATGAAATAGATACCAATGGTATAATTAAATCATTCATAAAACATAATTAGTGTCATATGAAGGATGATTTGTTAATTATTTTTGATCAAATTAACCCTAATGTATTATCGAATCAAAATAAGTCCTTAAAGATATGATGGAGAAAAACATCGTATGGTTCAAAATTGTAGATGGCCAACATATAATTATAGACCAATAGAGAATTATTTTAGAGGAGGAATATAATTCACTACCATTGATAAAAATTTCCTATTATAAGGGCAAGATTTCTAAAAATAGTTACTCCATTCCATATTATTCATAAAATATGTAACTAATACAATGAAGCCAATGAAGAAATTTATAAGGATTAATTTGTAGAAAGATTTCAATTTGCACGTGAGCTTATCAAATTAAGATATTGGAAGAATATTTAAATAGAGAAAAATATAATAAATCATGAGTAAGATAGATACTTATTCACATAAATGAATTGTTCAACCTAACAACTACAGGAGAGAAATTGCCTTCTTTTCATAGAACAACCCATTTGGGATTTTTTTGATAATGTGTTTGATTTATTTGAAAGTGGTACTTTATCTAGTTCAAATAAATAATATTTAAATATTATTAGTACAATAATACTTAGAAATATTCAAAAGATTTTAGGAAAAAAAATAGAACTAACATATTTATTGGAAAAGGGTTTATTTCTGTATTAAAAACCCCTAGGTGAAACAACATGGACACTTGGTGAAAAAAGTGAAGCTGGAAAGTAACATATCAAAATTTACAAATTATTTCACTAATCATGATTTGAAACTACAAGTAGAAAAAAAACAATCAGACCTGAATAAGTAATGGAGCATTATAAAATTTCTATGTAAAGGTTTTATGATTTGTGTCATGAATGAAAGTATTTCAAAAAATAAAAAATACTAAGAAGAAATTTTATAATGCTCCATTATAAAATATCCAGATAGAGATAGAGTTTAGCTTCTTGAGATAGATATATAAGTTTTCATCTACCATTATGGCCCCCCATGTCTTTGGCCATCCATTTTAGAATATTTTAGTTCAATGTTCATTGTTGGTGTGAATGTTTATTTGATAATTATTGATCTTTTGAATGCCATTGAATATTTAAAGGAAGAACATCTTTGCCTATTTATTTAGGCATTGATAGATAAATTTATTATTGTGGATTTCAATGCATTCTCCATTCACAAACTTGACTATTTTTATGGCATTTAGAGCTCTTTAGGAAAGTTAAGTTCTTGTCATTTTCATTATATGTAAAAAAGGAGTGTCATACTTTAGGGTCTAAAATAGTGATGGATTCAATTGGACTCATAATATAGGTATCATTTTTTCTCAATAGTCCACTAATTTTCAGCTTGAAAATTCATCCTCCATTCATAACAAAGTAAATTAGAAGAAGGTATTGTCATAAGTAAATACTTACCAACATCTCAAATGATTGGTTCACATAAAATAGTAAGGTCATTTAAAAATTAAATAGATAACATCTTTTGGGAGAGACTTACCTCTACTTTCAATAACTTAGATACATGTGATGTGGTAGGGGTATATACATGAGATGGATTTGTGTGTGTTTTTAGAAAATTTCAAAGGAATTTATCTTGGATTACATAAACTGAAGAACAAACAATTTTTAATGTTGCATTTCAAAATTGTTTGACTGAACTAGAGCCACCAATACTAGAACAACTACTTCAATTAGTACCAGATGCACAAAATTATTAATTTATTTTATAATCATGATTTATTTTTCAAATATAACATCTTAACAATATTTGTGTGTGTGTATTATATATTTCAAACCTAACAACTTATTAATATTTTGTTGTGTAGCACTAATGGAATTGAATGCAAGTGAAGAAATAATAATAATAATAATAATAATAATAATAATAATAATAATAATAATAATAACAACACTTTAAAATTTAAATAAGGTAAGATAAGATCATGCATTATTTTAAAATTACAAAAAAATTATTTATTAATTATTTTTAATAATTACAAAATATTTATTCATCTATTTGTCTTAATTAAAATAATTCACAACATAGCTCTACATCTTTATGTTTTCAACAAAACAACCTAAGACACAGTTCTGCAACTTTATGCCTCCATGAAGATAATATAAGGTAAAACTCTACAACAAGAATTTTTTTCCAAATACAAATATCAAATCAATTAATGATGATAATTTTAAGTTAATACATTGCAAGGAATAAAGAACAAAAGGTTCAATGAAAGAGTGCATCTATACAAACTACAAAAAAGAAAAAAAAAGTGAAAAAACCCTTTCAACAAATGTGTAATTATAAAATTTCATATACTAGAATATATAAATTATATTTATTTATTGAAACACATTAAAATTGATTTTTTTTATGGATTGGAGAGTGTAGAAGATAATAATATATAGTTCATCAGCTTGGGATTTGGAAGTGTGGGTTAACTTTATTGTTGTGTCAACTTGAATTTGGTTTTATTTACCCATTTAAATGTTGAATTTACCAAATTTAAAATCACTCAATGTGTATTATAATGTGTCTTAAGGATAATAAATTTTGATTCTTAGTATACATGATCTTTATCAATATAAAAATGATTGGTTTGAATAAATAGAAATATTATGATTGTGAGAAATTTGATGAAGAATAAATTTCTTGTTAAGATTCTTTTGATGAAAAGGGCATATATATAAAATATATGTATGTCATTTATCATATGTACACATATGTTTCATTATGTGTGTGTGTGTGAGAGAGAGAGATAGGTATATACACATAATATTTCTAAACTTTTATTGATTAATGACAATTTGTATCTTAAAGGAACCCATCGAGTCTCAATATCTATGAGTGCACACCTTAAGGGGTACATTGGGAAAGGGGTGGGAAGAACATCGGTGATTCATAAGATTTTTGTCCCTTTTTCCACTTTCCATCTACACACTTGTCTCCTAAAAAAGTTTACCTCAAGCTTATAATTATTAGTCTTACCCATTCTTATCATTGTCATGTTTTATCCTACCTTAATTCCCTTTTGTATTGTTGGCTATACTAGGTCAACTAGGTTGACCCTATACAGTTTAAGGATACTTTTCACTTTTTGAGTTTGTTAGCCTTTTGGTTGACCTAACTCAGACCTAGTGAATTATCCTAGAAAACATAAAGGGTTAATTGGGTCGACCCTATATAATTGAAATTTTCAAGAGGATTCAGGGCAAGATCTACCTATATATATAGGTTCATTTCCAAACATTTGTAAGAATAGAAATAAAGAAGAATAATTGAAAATTAACATTTGCTTATTGACCATTATACTTGAGGAATAAATCTTAGGGTTCTATACTTTCTTTGGAGATATGAATCTTGTCTTGTGAATAATTATTTTGGATACATAGATAGGTTGTATAACCTAGATTTGATTTATCTTTTTTATCCTTACATACCATAACAATATCTTGTGAAACACCTTATCCAAGGGAGAGATTGAGGCTTGGTAGGTTCATCTTCAAGGTAAGTATTCCTAAATTTATTTCTCCTTTGTAAGAGTAGAAAGATAATGTAGTTGTACTTATATTACCATGCATTAGAATTTTGTATACATTGACATGAGTATATGTCTTATATGCATGTTTATTTAACCACCACTTCATGTCACAAGCTTTGGTGTGAACTATATTAGATTTATTTTCTTATTTATTAGAATAAATCAATATTTTACCTTAGGACTCTTTTAGGGTTTTTTCATGATTTTGTTAGATTTTAGGCTTTGGAACCCTTTTAGCATGGTGTATTGTGACAAGTGATCACCTAATTAGGTCTAGCATATCCCCATATTGGTCATGTTTTTGATTAACAAATCTATTTCCAATTGAAAGTGTAGGTATGATCTATCTTCTCTAAGCCAATATTGAATTATAGATGTGATGGATTCTTTATTACATATATTCTATTGAAATCAATGTGAAACTAATGCTTTCATGATTTATTTCACTTTCTTTCATTATTTTTAGCATTATTTTTATCATATATCTATCATATTGGATTGACTCTGTCAACTCAACTTTAATCTATGTGCATAATTTTATAGGAACATATAACTAGATTGACTTAATTGACTAGTAAAAGTTTCTATACTTCTAAACTTATAGTTTAGACTACTAGGTCAACCTAGTCAACCCTGTACACTTTCAGGGATCTAGATTTAGCTACTAGGTTGACCTAATCGACCTTGTGCATTCCAAGCACTCAGTAGTAAGATTTTATAAAGCTTGATCAACTTAATCAACCTAGTTAGTAAAGTTTTCAAGCATATTCCAAGGTTCTTAACTAGCAATATTCATTCTTAGCATCTTTAATCCACTAAGGTTCCTTTTTATCTCCTTATCTTTTTCTTTTCTATCTTTGTTTTCATAGTTTTTATTCTACAAAATTGCCCCTACATAGTCAACTAGATTTACCCTATCAACCTATTTCTATGTTTTATGTGTTGTTTGATTAACTATGTTCACTATGGCCAACCCTATTCATTTTCAAACCTTTCTTCCACATTATAGGTTCAACCCTATCAACCATGTCTATATTTTGTGCATATAGTGTCAATACTATACCTTGTTTAAATTTGGAATTAACTTTATATGCTAGTTTTTGCATGCTTAAAATAATTTGCATAGTCTAATTGGGGGGTTTTTAATTAACCATTTATTTTCACTATTTCTATTTTATGCACACAGCCAAATCATAAAAACTAAACAAGCATTTTAACATTTTTTTACCCTAGGCCAACCTACTTGGATTTCATCACCCAGGGAAAAGCTGACTTGATATTTTAGTCAAGTATAAAGCATGGTTAATGGTATATTTTGGATAATCACCCAACACTCTTATCATTATAGTGTGTGAAGTGAGGAGGTAAGCCCTAATATCAAGCATATATCATCTCCACTACAGTCCCTTTCACCCTAAACTACCTAAAACCATCCTTATATTTCCATTCTAGTTCCTTATAGACAACTTCTCATCACATTTAAAATCATATCTTAATAATCTAATTAACATTCAGGTTGACCAATTAGTTAGCTCTTTACTTTCCAAGTTGATTACTTACTCTTTGCTCAATTGTATTTTGTATTGCAAAAACTAGCATTAGCTATCATTGGTGCAAGTTTTTGAGTTGTGTGATTCAATTGGATTGGCTAGTGTTAATCCAATTTACTATTTGTTTCATTTCAGTCATTTCTTTTTAAAATTGCTTGAAAATGTTATCTTTCTTTAATCCACAAATCTATTACAAGTTTCTAAATTTCCCTTTCTATTATATTAGGTTGACCTAGTTGACCTTATACCTTTTTCCATCCCCTATTCACTGTACTAGATCAACCCAATTGATCCTATACTATCTATAAACCCTACTTCCATTTTCCCAACCTCTATTTGCTATACTAGGTCGATCTAATCAACCTATATAATTTTCAATCCCTATTTCCTATGTTGGATCAACCCAATCAACCTTGTATAATTTCTTACCTCTTCCTATTTCCTTGTGTGGTTATATAGTCTTATCTTATCATGATGACATTTTTTAGGCCTTATTTTATTCAATAACATTGCATATTTAATGATTTGGATAATAACCTCACTTATTTCATTACTTTAGATGAAACTATCTAATTTCTTCCTTCTCCTAAACCAAAACCAATCACTACATAATGTAATGTAATTGAGGTCATTCTTCCTAATCCTCTTCCAAATACCAATTTTATGAATCTTCCACCAACTAATCCCTCTCCTATCAACATGCATACCCTTACAACCAATGTTCATAATCCTCTTGTTACACCCATAACGAGATCACCAATTCTTATCAATTCCCAAAGTAACATGGTTGAAACCACTCAAATTGATAATCTAGATGGTTCCTAATTATTCAAAAACCTTGATGATAATACTATTTACACTCCTCACAAGAATAGTGGCTTTACCAATCTTCCTTCTTCTACCAAACTTAAGTAAACTAACACTAATGTTGGGAATCATCCACCTATAAATAATCCTCCTCCCACCAACAATACCAATCCTCTTCCGAGTAACACTAATACCCTACCTTCAAACCCACCTATTGAAACAAATCAATTTCTTTCACAAGTCATACAATAAATGAACATCATGAAAATAACCAATCAATCTCAAATGATGAAAATGCAACAACATTTATGTAATATGATTAGTCAACCACCTCAAGTCATCATGTCTCAATTAAATACAATTTTTTTCCATCCTCTTCTTAGAGATGCCAATGGGAATATCATCTCTAAACCTCAAATAAATAACAAAATGCTTCAAAACCTTCAAAATGAACCTTTAGCCCCATTCATTACATCCATAGATATTGTAAACATTTCTCCAAATATCACATATAATGGGACTAAGGACCCTACTATCTTTATTAAATATTTTGGTAATCTCTATAAGGAATGGGTCTAAACTAACACCTTTGATACCACCAAGCTCTTCGCCAAAATATTTATGGGTTATGAACTTGAATGATACAAACAACTTCCTAGACATTCCATCTCACAATTAGAAGATTTAGTCAATGCTCTAGTGAAGGAATTCTAACATGATGACCTTCTTAAAAATTACCTTAACCATTTCATCAATGCCAAGCAACTTCTTAATGAATCTTCTCACACTTTCATCAAACAATGGATGTCTCTTGCTTATAAAGTGGACCATGTTAGATTATTTATTTAGTGACTTAATTCACCATAAGAATATTATAGTATTTTTTTTTTTTTATTGTTTCACCTTTTTTTTTTATTCTAGGTTCTTTATTAAAGCACCATATTATTTTATAGGATGTAGCTATGCTATTGTTTTGGCTATATAATATCCTTTATAATGCATTCTACGTTAACTAAATAATAATATATTTTTTCTCAACATTTGGTTTTAGAGAAGGAGGAAAATAGTGCCAATATTTGAACCTATGAGGAAGAAGTTGTTGAAGTGAGAGAGGAAAAAAGAGGAGCCCATGTTCTCACTCTCCTATGTGTTCAACACTTGAATATCAACCTTCCAATTCCAACCAGTTGGCATCATCTTTAAATATCTAAGAGAAAAACAAATTAGGATAGGCCAATTTCAAAGGAGGAGCAAAAACTACTACTACATCACATATTTGAGGATTGAATATTGGCATGGAATCGAGCTAAACAAAGAAAAATCAGTGTTTAAAAAAATATAAAGAGCATTAGAAGTTGGAGATTGGAGTTTATAGGTTGGTGCTAATTTTTTTTGAGCTTCTAAATTATTTGTGTAAAACTCCAATAGCACCATCCTCTCATATGATTTACTGCACATTTCTAAATAAAAATATTGTCTAAAAGTCTAAAACCACCCTTTAAACCCTCAAAGCTACTTTAAAAACATCCAAACTACCTGTTTATTTCTCAAAACCACCCTTCATAATATTACTTTGCTACAATTTTTTTCAAAAATCACCTTTTCTTCAAACTTATGGTATTGCTAAATGGGCTTGGTTTTGCTCATGAAATGCATTTTTTAAGTCTTTAAATAGAATTTTTATCTTCTATATGTTTGTATTAATACATAGGGCAATTGGTGAGGATACTTTTTAGTAAAGTGGAGGTGGGAGGTTCAAATCCCCTCAAAATAATTTAGCAATCCCTCTAAATTTGGTATTTTTTCCAATTTTAGCTATAACTAGCTAAATTTAACTAGAAATGTACTAAAAAAATTAAAAAATAGGGGAAAAGGCAAAGTAAAAAAAAGTTTTTTTAGCTGAAAAGAGGCCAAAGAGCCCAATTTTTTTTAAACACAAAAGGGGGATATTATTTTGAATAATGAAATTAGTGTTTTCATTTATTGTATTTATTTTCCAAGTAGTGTAATTTTTTTATTTTTTTCAAGCAAATAAATCACAAATAATGAGTTTTCAAATGCAATCATAGTGTTCAGTACAAGTGGTGCCTCTGACTCATGTTTACAAGTAAAGCCATCATGATTGAGTTACTATAACTATAACCTAACATAGCTACCATAATGACATTTGGACATCATCCCTTTAAATCATTTTGGAGAAATAAGGGCACATACACTCATAACCATCCCTTCATCTACCTGTTCATTTCAATCAAAGGGAATAAATCTTGACTAGTGGTATTTCTAATTATATAACGAAGTTATGCATGTGTATGTGGAAATCTATCTAAGTAAGTGCTAGTGATTGGACAAAACCTTTTTAGTACTAGCTAAGTACCACATACTTGACTCTTTCATGTACATTTATGATTTTTTCATGTACCACCAGGTATATAAAAAGGGAAAAAATCTTCTACATACCAATGGGTATAAAGGAAGGGTGTGTATAAAGAACAATCTTATATAATGGATTGATGGTATATAGAAATGGAGACCTTGATAGTTTGAGTGATAATGAACCAATACATCACCTTTTGTTAGAATCTACATAATGGCCAAAAATGGGCCAAAATTCTTTCTACCAAACTCATAACTTCTCTATAGTGAAAACTATGCCACTTGGAAAACTAAAATCAAGACACATTTGGAATTTGAAGACATTTGGCTTGTTGTTAATGGCACTCTTACCTAACATGCTACTGATGCTGATCATCAAAGTAAGTTTGACAAATCCAATCAAAAGACAAAGTTTATAAGCATGTTTAGATTATTGGATGAGGTACAACCTTATATCCATGAGGCCACACCAACAAAAGATGATTGGGATAAGCTCTAGATAGTCTATGAGGCCAAAATGAAGGAACCATTATTCATTTGTAGATTCAACTTCATTCCCTTGAATTTAAGTCCAATGAAAAAGTGGAATATTTTATACACCATGTTTCAACCTTGAGGGCTACGCTCCAAGCTTTGGGTGAAATAGTGGCAGATGCATCTCTTGTACCAGTGTTATAGGATATTCATGACTACTTTAATGGTCTCATAATAAAAACCATCTTTTGACAAGTTGGTAAACATGTTGCAATAGGAAAAGTCTATGCATACAAAATAAGAATCAGAAGAACATGCTCTTGCCTCTAATCAACAAAAATCAAAGAATCAGATCAAGTCTTCTAAATCAAATAAAGTTAAACATCATTATTCATAAGGAGATAAACAATATAAAGTTTGACTTATGTGTGGAAAAATAGGCCATGAGATAAATAATTATTGGGATAACTCATTTACATAGGACTCTTCAAGTAATAAGAATCCCAATCACCAATAATCATCTCATCCACATAAAGGACAAGGACAAAATAAAGGGCATTGGAATAAGAAATCTAATCAGAAAGGAAACTTTATTAAACAAAAAGACACCCACTCTGATGAGGACTTCTTATATGCTACACAATCTCATGATGAATCAACATCACAAAGTTATATCCGGTATGTCGACTTAGGTGTAAATTGACATATGACTAGAAGATAAGATTAGTTTTATAGCATGAATGAGACTTCCCCAAAAAATCATGTCTCTTTGGGTGATGATTCATCCTGCTAGGTTCAAGACATTGGTAATATTTCCTTACCACTTGGATGACATGATTACAAAATCTCAAATGTCTTGTATGTCCTAGGACTCATAAAAAATCTTCTATCAGTCAATCAGCTACTTAAACACAATTTCAAGGTTGAATTTGATTACAAAACTGGAAAAAAGATATGTTTGATCAAAGATAAGTCAAAATACTCAAGAATTATTACATGAGCCTCTAGAGTTGGAAAAATATTCCAACTTGACTTTGTTCCATTAAACAATCAAGAACTTGTAGCTCAAGATTCAGACTCAGGTAATCTATGGCATCATAGATATGGTCATGTTATTTTTGGATACCTAAAGGCACTCAAAAATTAGAACTTGGTCTATGGACTTCCTCGGTTGAATAAAAATATATATCTCTACACTATTTTTCTAGCAGGGAAATAACATCAGACATATTTTGGTAAAATTTCCTCAAGAGCATCTGGTAAGCTTGATCTTGTGCATAATGATATATGTAGCCCCATGAGATCTAGTCACTATGGGTTTTAATATTTCATGCTCTTTATTGATGACTACTCATGCAAGATATGGATCTATTATCTAAAAACCAAAGACCAAGCCTACAATATTTTCAAAGAGTTTAAAGTTGTATTTGAAATTGAAATTGATAGTAAAATCAAGGCTCTTCACTTAGATCATAGGGGAGAATTCACTAGTAAATTTTTTTCTACTTATTTGAAATATCATAGAATTCATTGATAAATGACTCCACCATAAACTACATAATAAAATGGTGATGTAGAATGGTGAAACCACACTATTATGGAAATGGTGCATAGTATGATTGAAGATTCAAGTTTGGCATGCATATATTAGGTATAAGCAATGAAAATAAAAGTTTATGTATTGAACAAGTCACCCACTATAGCTCTTCATAATATGACTCCACATGAAGCTTGGATAGGGCATAAACCTTCCATTGCTTATCTTCAAGTTTTTGGATGTAAAGATTATATACATGTTCTTAAAAATAAGAGAAAGAATTTGGATACCAAATCTATGCATTATATCTTCTTAAGGTATAGTGAAGAGTCATTAGCCTATGGACTGATGGATCCTAAAATAAAGAATATCTCCATCAATAGGGATATAGAGTTTGATGAGAAAAATAAAACCATAGGTCTAATTATCTTCTTAAGGATTATGTAATTAGACCTCTAAACAATTCAAAAGGTCATAACCATACTGAAGGTGATAATTATGATGAGGATGATTAGTTAATTAATATAGATCAGCCCATAAGAACAGTGTAACACATGCCTTAATGATATACAAGTACATTAAGAGATGCTAAAATGGATATAATTTTAGATACATCTACTACTAGACTAAGGACTCACAACTTGACTTAAGATGGGGTCAATATAGCCCTAATGTGCATAGTTTTATAATTAGTAGAGGCCTTGATAGTTTAGGAAGCCCTAGAGTCTAAACCTTGAAAGGATGTCATGGATGTAGAATATCAATCACTAATTAAACAAAAAACATGGATGCTTGAAGATCTTTCACCAGGGAAGAATCCAATCAACTGTAAATGGGTCTAAAAAATGAAATACAAATTAGATGGCATTATTGACAAGCACAAGGCATGACTAATAACAAAGGGTTATGCACAAAAGGAAGGCATAGATTATGAGGAGACATTTGATCTTATGGCCAAGATCAAAATAATCAAAATGATATTTTCTTTGGCTACACAATTTGGATGGAAGATCCATTAAATAGATGTAAAAAGTTCCTTTCTCAATGGAGATATACAATAAGTTTACATGAAGAAACCAAAAGGTTTTGTCTCACTTTGTAATGAAGGAAAATTATGTAAACTCATAAATATCTATATGGTCTCAAATAGGCTCCCTGAGTTTGGTACATAAATATTGATGAACATCTCATCCAACATGGATTCCAAATATGTCCCTATGATCCAAATCTCTAACTAAAATAGCAAAGGGGAGAGATTGTAATTGTTATAGTATATGTCAATGATCTAGTTATCACTAAAAATTCAATGGAGACGATAGCTCCAACCAAGAAAGATTTTAACTGGTCATTTGACATGATAGATCTCAAGATTCTACACTATTGTCTTGGATTAGAAGTATGGAAAAAAGAACACATCTTTGTGTCCTAGATGAAATATGTTGAGACAACACTTGAGAAATTTAGGATGATGTACAGTAATCTAATTTCTACACCTATGGATATAAGGCTTCAATTATCTCATATAGATCCATCACCATAAGTAAATATAACTCTCTATCGGTAATTTCTTGGGAGTCTTATTTACTTAACATATACTAGGGCAGACATCAGCTATGCATTTAGCTATCTTTCATAGTTCATGCAAGAGCCAAATATGTCTCACTAGAAGTAGTAAAGTGAATACAAAGATATATCAAGGGTACAATGGAATTTGGCCTAGAATATAATAATAATAATAATAATAACAATTTATTCTTGACAATATATTTTGACTTAGATCATATAGGAAATATTGATGATAAAAAATCCACTTCTAGATATATATGTTCTTTTTAGGATCTGGTCCTATATCCCAGGGGAGCAAGAAACATAAATTTATTTCTAAATCCTAAATTAAAGTAAAATATCATGTTACAAGTAGATCTATCTTCAAATAAATATGGTTACATCACATACTAGAAGGATTGGGAGTATTACAAAAGACACCTACCATCCTATATTGTGACAATGAGGTTGTTCTCAAACTTTCTCTCAATCCAATCTTTTTTGAATGCACAAAACACATTGAGGTTCAATTTCATTTCATTTTAAAACATGTATAACAACACAATATCTAACTCTAATATTTCCTAATAGAAGAATAATGTGAAAATGTCTTCAGTAAGTCACTTGCATGTGATAAATTTGAGGCATTTACAAAAATTTTCTCCTCTTCACTTCAATCTATGCTAAATTAAGGGGGAGAGTGTTAGATTATTTATTTAGTGATTTAATTTATCATAGGAATATTATTGTATTTTTTTATTTTTTCACCCATTGGTTTATTTTGGGTTCTTTGTTAAAGCACCATCTTATTTTATAGGATGTAGTGTTATTGTTTTGGCTATATAATAGCCTCTATAATACATTTTGAGTTAGCTAAATAATAATATATTTTTTATTAAAAACCCATAAAATGAATGATTATACTCTTTTAAAACTATTTATCATTTCTCTTAAACCTCCCCTTTAATACGAAGTTCAAATATTTTCCTCTAAAACTTTATATGAAGCCTTAGACCAAACAAAAATGCAAGACTTTCTTATGACTCAATTTGAAACACCTCAAACAACTACTAAAGAACATTTTCAATCATTTTATCATAAAATTTATTCATCCAAGCCTCTCTAGCCTCAAAATTTAGCATCTAATTCAACCAATTTAAACCCAACCCACCCTCCCTTGAGTCTAGAACAACTTAAGAATAAATTGCCACCCTTTAAACCCATGAGCTTTGATCCTTCCAAACCTCCTCCAAAAGGGTACAATCCTGATAATTTTTTTTGGTATCATGCTAATATAGGTCATTCTAATGAGTCTTGTTGTGATCTTCACCATTTTATTCTTTCTTCCTTGTTTTCTCCACATTTCAATCTTGATATTCTCATAAAATAATGTTATCAAGACTATATTCAAGCTTCTCAAAGTCAATCTCAAGAACCACAATCACATAAAAATTAACTACCTAATGATCAAAAACAATTATCCCATACCTACACCTCATCTTATAATTTTGTTTAAAACATAGTTGATACTTCTTCCTACACCAATAAGGAAAGGATAACTCACATGAATAACTTTAAACATATCATTGCATCCATTGAACCTGAACCTCTTAGGTTACATAAACCAAAGTAGTACCTAGTTCAAATTCCTACTCCAAAGCATATCATACATCATCCTCCTTTACCTCTTTCACCTCTTGATACCTCTCCTAAACATCATATTTCACATTCAAACTCCTTAAAATCTATCAAACCAACACATTTTCATATCTCTGAATGTACCTACCAAACCAATGCAAATCATTTTAATGGTTCAATATTACCTCACTCCAACTCACATGTTGGGGAATATTGTGATGCCCATCCATACATCTAATTACCCTTTGGGGCATATTATGATTCCCACTTTTATTCTACAATTCATAATTATAAATAAATCTAGCTTCAAAAACCTTTTTGAGACTTATAAAACTTGTATTTAGCATGCTCATCTTTGATACAAACGTTAACATAGATCTTACTTGTTATTTTTGTCTCATTTTTATTTATTTTTATTCCCTTTATTTATTTATTTTTTAATTTATAATCATCATTATATTCTTTTGGGTTCTTTCTTTTTATTACAAATTACATTTTGTAGTTGCTTTCATTTTTGTCCTCATATTTTTTTATCTTTTTATGCCATCCTTTGCCTTAGTAGATTTATGATTATTTTTTCTATTATTTATCATTCACCCCTAGTTTCTCTTTTGTGAATTTGTAGTATAAGACCATGGATAGGACTTGGCCCTCCTCATAAAATACCACATTTTCTTCTTTTCTCATTTTATTATTTCACATTTTACTTTTTAACATCCTTGTGGGTTTCTCTTTTATGAGTTGTATTATAAGACCATGGATAGGATCCGACCCTCCTCAAAAAATTACCATCTTATAATTCATATTACAATAAAATATCACTAATCTTTGTTCTCAAATTTAGCTTTTGCTTCTCTTGATAGATAGAATTTGTGAAAACAATCTATGTTAATATGTTTTCCTCCATTTCCCTCATTCTTATGATAAGAAAACATACTTTACTATCATTGTATCCCTTTGTTCCCTTCGTCACATTTTTAAAATTGTTTCATGTGTCATTCATATTGATTTCCCCTTTTATTTCACTCCACATTGGATAAAACAAGGTCTAAGTCAAGATATCACTTTTATTTCACCTAGATTTATGAAACTCTTAAACCCCATGGTCTTTGAGGTTCTCTCTCTTAGAAACCTTATCCCAAGTATTGAAATCAAAGTCATATTTAATACCCATGTTTGGTATTCCAAATCCATATGGAGGAGGAATCAAAAAATCTGTCAAGAAAGTTAAAATCCAAATCATTTGAAACAAAAGGCAATGATATCTAAAAGGCAACATACAAATATCAAAAATCAATTTCACACAAAAAGACATGATTACAAGCACATATCCTATCTGTAATCAAATATCAAACTCTATAGTTGGCCTCACATATATTTGAGGTTCTTTGGGGTATGGTAGGCTAGTATATTGGAATAGGAGAATTCAACAAACTTTATGGTGCTACCTACTTTCAAACACAAGTACCCAATATTTGTAGTAGACTGACGGCTCTATAAGGGTTCATAAAGAACAAGGAATATGTTGTGGGAAGGTAGTTACATTTTATTTTTCATTCATATAACCTTCATGGGATGATGTATATACTTCATTTATTGACCTAAGACTTGTGTGGCTAAGAGAAGTTCTTTAAAGTCCTTAAGTTTGAAAGTCCTCTTGTTTTGACAAACATAATTGGAGTGTCTTGACTTGGATAAAGAGTTCCTCTACCTTGGTTTTTCCTTCATTCTCCCCTCCACCCATTTCATTTCCCACCTTGAATAGATAATTGTGATTCTAAATATTTTTACCCTCTTCTTTAAATTCCTTCTTCTTTACCTCTTAAAAATATGCTACCATTACTTTGTTTAAGTTTTATCTATCCTTAGATCAAAACAATATGTCTGAGAAACTATGGTTTATACCCTTACACCATTTATTTACCACACCATCTCATTGCCATACTAGTCATATCACTATGTGGTTGTGTTTTCTTAAATTATATATTTGAACAACCACCCAGTTTGAGTTTTCATCCTTTAGAGATTTTGATTCTCATTGCGCCATCATGTTTTTGTTTGATTTTTATGGACTTAACTTATCTTACATATGACATTTTCCATTATTACATGTTTATATTTATGTATGCTTTATTCATGTTTGTCTCACATCTTCACATAAATTTCATTTTTTGTATTTCATGTTTTTATTTTTGCCTATCTTAAATGATCTTACTTTTTCCTTTCTTACATATCTTTGTTCAAGTTTTCTTGCATGGATATTTCATTTGTCATTCATGTTTTACATACTTCTCAACATGATTTAGTATGTTCTACATTACTTTTTGGCATTTATGTTTTACATGCTTTACAAACATGACTTAATGTATTTTTTTATTCTTTTTTATAATAAGTTGTCATTCATGTACACTCATTTGTCATACATTTGCCATCATTTGTCATTAATTTTCCATCCTTTTTATCATTAATTTGCTTAAATATTCTAGCCTTGCCTTAATAATTCTAATTTTCTAATTTATCTTAATACTCTAATGTCTCTCCTAAACTCATTTTTTCCACTATCATATGCCTATTTTCAAAAAATCTCAATTTTTGGCTATCTTTTGCACTAACTTCTATAGGTTCACCTAGTGTTTTTCACATGGGACACCTTCAATTTCTCTTGTAGTCTACTTCTTTATCTACAACATTAATCTAAGTAAATTTATGTACTTTTAAATTCTATCCTTTCATTTATCTTATTTTATAATTACTAAACTTTACTTAGCATCAATGTTATGTGTTATCATATTCTATTTCCTGAAGCACCATCCCGTGTTGCACTTACATGTCATATGATGAGCTTCAAGTGGGGCATATGTATACACACAATATATTTTAAATTTTATTTATTACCGATACTTTGTATTTTGTACAAACTTATTGATCCTCAATCTCTCTAAGTACATTCCTTAAGAGGTACACTGAGAAAGGGGTAGGTGGACCATTGGTACTTCATAAAATTATTGTCCCTTTTTCCACTTGTCATCTACACACTTGTCTCCTAAAACCATTTACTCTAAGATTATTATCATTCCTACCCATTATTATCATTTTCATGATTTATTCCTCCTTTTTTTACCTTAATTCCCTTCTGGATAGTTAACTATACTAGGTCAACCCTATACAATTTAGGGTTACTTTTCACTTTTTGGGTTTGTTAGCCTTCTAGTCGACCTAGCTCAGACCTAGTGAATTATCATAGAAAACATATAGGGTCAACTAGGTCAACATTTTATAGATGATGTTTCTAAGAGGATTTAGGGAAATATCCACCTGTATATACAATTTCATTTTCAACCATTCATAAAAATAGAAGTGAAGAAGAACAAGTGCTAACGAACATCTACTTATTGACCATTCTACATGAGGACTAAAGCTTAGGGTTCAATACTTTATTTGGAGATGTGGATATTGTCTTATGGAAAATTATTTTAGATTCATAGATAGGTTGTGTAGCCTAGAGTTTATTTTTCTTTGTTATCCTTAGATACCATAACAATCTGTTGCAAAACACTTGGCTAAGGGAGATATTGAGGCTCAATGGGTTCATCTTCAAGGTAAGCATTCCTAACATTATTTATCCTTTGTAATAGTAGATAGATAATTTATTTGTGCTTATATTCCTATGCATTATTATTTTTTATACATTGATGTATGTCTTCTATGCATGCTTAGTTTAGTTTTTTTTTTGTTTCTAACCACAAATTTGTGCCACAAGCTTTGGCATGCACTAGATTATATTTACTTTATTTTTTATTATAATAGGTGAATATTAAACCTTAGGACTCTTTTAGGGTTATTTCATGATTGTGTTATACTATAGGCTTTGTAACCCTTCATATCATGGTCTATTGTGACAAGTGATCCCCTAATTGGGTTTAGCAGATCCCCATATTGGTCATGATCTTACTTAAAAAATGTATTCCCAATCAGAAGTATATATATTATATATATTTATTTTATCTAGGATTAATTTATATACATGATGCATTTTTTATTACATACAATAGGTATAATAAAGCTAGTTTTATAGGGATCCAACAATTGATAGTTTAAACAAAGTAAGACTAAATGTCATGAAATAAAGCCACAAGGATATCCAGGTAGATGACCAACATAAAAAACATATAAAAACTATTAATAGGAAGGTAAAAAATAAAAAATCAAATAAAAATAATCCCAAACTAAATATTACACCTCTTTTGAGGAGGAATTTACCTTTGAAGTAACTCGATCAATGTCCTTATTTTTCTCCAACTATAGATTGTAAATGGTACGCCCGCAAGCACATTAGGAATGGTCCTATAGTATAGTTTGTCTAACCTTTAGTTGAGTAATTATAATTATTATTTTAACTTCAAGGAAATATGTATTTATTTATCATGATCCTCTCGTACTTTATTATTCCCATTTTTATCAAATTGAGAAACATTATTTTCTTTTTATCTATCTAGCTCCTACTTAAGGTTAATATTTTCCACCTTAAAGTCATTATAGTATTTTATAAGTGAAAAAAATTCCATCCTAATTATTTTCAATTTTTATAGGAAGATCCCCATTTTTTCCTCCACTCTGAGTTATCAACTATTAAGCTATTGAGGTCCCTATTTCTAGGACTAACTAGACCATTAGGCAAAATAGTCAAGGTTTTTTTATTTTTTTTCTTGAAGAGGTAAGGGGTAATATATAATGTCATTTGGGATGAGTGAAAAATAAAGGGGAGGGTTTTAATATGGTATGGGTTTCATAACCTTCCTCATTTCATGATAGTTAATAATTTTCCTCAAGAGGGGCTTCAGGTAGGGAATTTTTGGGAGGGATGTCTTTCACAAGATACTTTCAAAAAGGGAACCTTTAGCCAAGGGGATGGATTTATGGAATAATGTTTCACCTTGTTTTAATAATAGGAGGATTAAGCCATTGTGAATAATATTATTTTTATCTCTTACCTGGAAGGAGAGGGTTGTGGCTTCAAGGGATTTTAGTAGATAATAGGGAAAGTTAATTATATAACCCCAAAAATGGTTAAGTAAATAGTGATGTGAAAATAATAGAGTATGTTTCCCTTCCAAATTCATATATTTCATAAATTGTAAATATACCTTCAGCCATATGTGAGGAAATGTTTCCCTTATAAGGTCATATATTTCCTGAATTGTAAACATACCTTTGGCCATATACAAGGAAGGTCCTACCTAGGAAAGCCCTTTTTATTAGTCTTGATCACATCATTTATTTTGAAATTTTTTTGCATTAACTCTAATTTTTTACTTTTATCTTTGTAATTTTTCTCACCTTCACATGACATCCTTATGGCTATGTTGATGCTTTGTTCAGACATAGTGATTTCAATCCCCATTAATCTCATGGATCATTTATTCCATGTGAGAATGAATTCCTTAAAACTAACCTCATCATGGTATTTTATCCTCAACAAATATTTTGTAAGGACTCCTTTTATTAATTTATTTCATATTTTCTTCTTACCTCTACACCTCAAAATAGGATATTGGTTCCAAATGGTCATGGTCACCATCCATCTGAGAATGGTTTTTGTTTATTTTACTCTAAGTAATGTGAAAGACAAATTTGGAAATAATCTACAATGGTTGAATTAAAATTTAGATATTTATGTTATTGGTGAAGGATTTAAAATTCTTGATTTGCTAATTATGAAACTATGAGGGATGAAAATCTGCACACCTTGAGATGAAGTTCCCATATGTATACTATACACTTTACATTAAGGCTTAGATACATCAACATTGTTCTTGATTTTTAATAATTTTGGGTTGAGATTGAGTTGGATTTATCCCATATGGGAAAACACTCACTTCCAACCCTAAAATTGGTAAGGCAATTGGTAATAGTATTACCCTCACAAAAGTTATGAGTAATGGAAGATTCAATGAAGGTGTATATAATGCTTTGAGAATCATCAATAATATATTTGATAGTGTGAGATGGAATTATTTTACTTGATATAAGAATTATTTGATATAAATAAATAAATGATTAAACTAGATTGTGTTAGAAATAATTATATTATTATTTATTTAAACAATTTAAAATTTTATGTGTTTTGTTGGAAGTATATGAAGGGGGTTGAAATGTTACTAGGTGTATATTCATTTGAAATTAATGATAGTGAACTTTGGCTTAAAATGAGTAAATCTTAATTTTTTTGTTTTCATGGGCTATATAAACATATAAATGTGTACTCATATGCATAAGAACAATTGGTACTTAAATCATTAATGTAAGAATATAGATGTTGGTTGTTCAATGTTAAATTTATATCAATGTCTATGAGAAATGAGTTATGGAAAAACCAGATTATTTAAGAATATGATGAGATCAATTTATTTTAACAAATGAATAAGAAGTGTTTGTTATGGTCAAGTTATAAAGACTCATTATAAACATGTATATTCATATGTATGTTATAGAACTAGAAAGAAATGGAACATATGTGTATAATGAGTACAATTACATGTTCTTGAGCATGTATAAATTTTTGTATGTGTTTATATGAATCTTTATAAGATTTAAGGAAATGAAAATAAAAAATGAATTAAATAAAATGCAATATGTTTATATGTTACAATATGAAATACAAATCAAGGGTGCATCAATGATCAATCTAACATGTAAAATATTTTATTAAAACATTTCCATGTTATATATCTTATAACATAATATTGTTAATAAATGATTTCTTTCATTTTTAACAAATTGTAGACATTTCAAAGGAGGAGATAAAACCAAGTTCTAAAAAACTATTGATTTTGGGGTTGGATGACTTGTTATTTATTGTTAACAAAACAAAATATATGTAAATGAATGTTATAAGAAGAAAAGAAGATTATATAATAGAAAATATGTCATACTAAATTTGAGATCAATCCATAAAATTTTTGAAGGTGTTATTTTAGTCTTTTTCTCATGTTGGCCTTTGGTCAATGATAGAGGACAATCATTTGATGATATTCCTTCAAGCCATGGACTACAAAATTTCAAATTTCATGTTTGTTTAGGGGAAAAAATATTCTAAGCATTTAAATTTATATATAAAGAAATTAGATGAAGTTATTTTTAAAGGGACCTTTGGAAATTATTTTTAAATTTACAACATGATGTTCATTGATTTTAATTCTTGAAATTTTGGTACAAAAAAATGATAATGAGTTATGTTACTTCAAGTAGAAATAGAATTTATCTTTTCCATATGATTCTTTCAACTGTATTTATTGATTATAAACTTTAAGTTTAGTAACATTATCATAAATTTCATGTAGATCAATTCTAAATTATTTCAAATGTAGTCTAATTTATTTAAAATTTAGTAATAATCTGATTTCATTTCACCACATGTGATTTGGTGGAACCATGATGCCACCTATGATTGATGTGACATTTTAAAATTATATTAGTATTGATGCATTAAATTTTTGGAATAGTAGAGATTAAAAATGTGTAATGTATTTTCACTTTGATATGATTTCACATTAATCCCTTAGGTTAGAAGTTATTTATAATGATAGGTGGCAGCTCACTTGAAGTGATTGACTACTGGCATTTATCTCTCCTTGTCATATTAATTCTTGATTTTTTCCCCAGTTTGGATTGCCTCTAATGATAAGATGTATTCTAATGTGTGAATCTTGGTCATTACCTCCCTTATTTTATCCCTTAATGTAGATTGTCCTTCAATGGATTTCTTAGATTATGTCTTAGATCATATAATTCATCTAATGTTTTGGATTCCAAATATGGAGGTTTTTGAGATAATTCTTACTATTATTAGAGAGAATTACATTCATGCTATCTAGTATAAGAAAACCAATGTGGATGTGACATTTTGATTTTTTAGTAACTTAATTTAGGTGGTAAAAAATAGGGAGGAAGATAATTAAGTGGTAGAGACCTTAGTATGGAAGGAGTTTTGGAGTGGTTTCATGGGATGGCTGACACACTTTGAGGTAGTAATTGGGCCTAATCTACCTTTTTTGGTTCACAATATATTTTTTTGGTTTTTCTAAGTGTCTTTCAGGAGTTGGAAGATCATTATATTCATTTCATTATTATTACATGTCTGTGGTGGAATGTGCATAGGATGCTACCCATTATATGCATTCTTGAATGGAATTGATACCATCTCTACTCCTATTCATCAAAAAAATTGACTCGAATAACCTTGTATTTGTATCCCATTGTTTGGTCAAATTATTTTCAATTCATAGTGTGGTGTCTAATTTGGATGAATAAAATGTTGAGGCATTGGGTGGTGGTTACTGTAGAGCTTCTTGACTGATTCATAACCATCTTCAATCTATGGTGGAATCTATTAGGTTGGGTGGTGTATATGGACCCAATTAATGCAATGGCTTGGTGAATAGTAATCATGGACCTGCATGAAAAGTAACATGGTCTAAATTCATCCCTGATATGTAATGTTTTTATATATTACTCTTTGTGATGTATGTTGATAGTTTCTATATTTGTTGTTCTATCTTTTAGGACTTGAATTTTGGATGTCATTGTCCACTCAATTTAGACTACATTCCATTTTGTATTTTGGAACACATTTTTGTACATGAGAGGTTCCTTACCCTTAATATCGATAAAAAAAATTGTTTATTGATGCCAATTCATTTACCTTGGACTCATGAAAACCTTAACAACCTAATGAGAATGTAATTGTATTCTATAATAATGTTTCCTTGGTTCTAAAATTAAATGGTTATCCATCAAACCTATCATATTTTTTATGAATAAGCAACCCTGATAAATAACTAAGTAGGTATAATTCCAAATTATTTTGAATAGTCCAAATTATTTAAAATAATCTATGCCTAAATGGTTTACAATAGTCCAATTTATTTGGAATATATAAAAATTATTTTTGGAGAAAATTTTCTCTAATCCAATTAATTGTGTATAAGTTAAAATTATTTTAAAAAGTCTAATTTATTCAACTATGCCCAAATGGTTTGAAATAATCTAATTTATTTGGAATATAGAAAAACTATTTTTGGAGAAAAATTTATCTACTCCACTTTAGTGGGTGTAAGTTCAAATTATTTTAAATAGTCCAATTTATTCAAAATGGTTTGTGCCCAAATGGCATGAAATATTCCAATTTATTTGGAATATAGAAAATTATTTAGGATAAAATAATCTCCATTCCACTTTGGTGGATACAAGTCCAAATTATTAGAAAATTTCCAATTTATTTGAAATTATCTATGCCCAAATGGTTTTATATAGTCTTATATATTTTGAATATAGAAAAAATATTTTTGGAGAAATTTTTCTCCACTCCACTTTAGCGGGTATGAGTCCAAATTATTCAAAATAGACTTTTAATCAACATATCCAAATTAATAGTGAGATTTATGTTGGTCCTATTAGTATAATATCTAAACAAACATTTAAAATAATTGATGGATATGTATGTGTTACATATGTTTCTAGTATGACCAAAAAATGTAAATTGAAATATATGGATGGGAAGGGCAGATGGGTATATTCACCTTAAAAAATAAACTAATAATGTGGCCAAAATGTGAGGATTCAATACTGGAAATTATCAAGGTGAGAAAATGGAAAAGTATTGTATCAATATTATTTGAGACTTAATAAAACATAGATCAAAATAAATGAAATTAAATAAGACATTGATATGGATAACATCATCTCAACATGGACAATAATTTAAAAATGAAAAGGAGGATTGATTAAGATAACTAGAAAAGGACATGAGGCCATTAAGTCAAACCTTGCAATACTTGTAGTTACAAGGTAATGAATGATAAGGTGAAACTATTGAAGATCATAAATTAATATTTGATATCATTGTGGCTCATGATATGCATTTTTTTAAAATTATATTCCAAAGTGCACTCCAATAACTTGACCTTACATTTGAACTATTGTTTAATATTCTTTTAAGATATATGTTTATTTCATAAAATTATTTTTCGTACATGTGGAAAAATTTCATTAAGACCTTAATAATGTATTTATATTATTTATTAAGTATGAGTAGAAGTTTAATATTTATTTTAAAAAAAATTATAATCATTGAGTTAAGAATATATTTCAATTAATTTTTATTTATGTAATCAAAATATTTTTCAATTTCATTTACTAGCATTTTATTACATAAATTCATGGGAGATGCACTAGTAGTAGTGCACCATAAGTTTCAAGGTTCACACTTGTTGATGTGTTTTTAAAAAGGATAATATAAGTTATTGATGTTATGATGAGAGGGTTATGTAGTGTTTAATTACAAGGAAATTATTTCAAGTTTAGATTGGTTTTGACAACTTTTAAATGAATTTATTTATAGTCCATATATCTATTCAACCTTTTATCTTTGATTTATATTTCCTTATGACACCTATGTATTCCACACATAGAATAAATAAGTATGCAATAGCTAAAAAATTTTAAGCACATATACTATTAGTTTTAATAATTATACATCAAAATTTTACACATCAAAATCATCATGAAGCCATGGAGTCATGGAGTTCTCTTTTGTTCTCATTAAATGTGGAATCATAAAAATTCATGGATCTATTGAAAAATCAAGTCCACTTTATCTGTCCATGTGTCCACATTTTCTTTCTCACAATATAGACACATATAAAACCAATTTTAAAGTTTATAAAATAAGAAATGGAAATACTATAAGTCCATATTCTTAGTATTATGTCCAAGTTTAATGAAATTCATGGATCCATTATAATTTTAAGTCCACTTTATCTCTTCATATGTTGAAATGCATAGAATATGCACAAATGTGTGGATCTATTGAAACTTTAAGTCCACTTTATCTCTTCATATTTCCACATTTTCCTACTCATAATATGCCAACATACTATGATTATATATAAAAAAAGGTGTGTACAATGTTTCAAACATACATGTTATATCATAGTGAATACACACAAAGATTAGAATATGATCATAAAGTCATAGAGTCTCCTTGAGCACATCTTACCTTAAATTATAATAGTCTTCTATAGACATGTTAATTTCTATTTTTCATATTATATTATGGTTGGGTTCATTATTTTTGAAGCTATCATGTGTCACTCTGTGTCATAAAACAAAAATTGAACCTTGATTTAAAACATATAAATGCATTTACCGTGAGATTAATTATTTCACATAGCCTAGTACGTAAGTGTGAAAATTTTTAATTTTGATATTAATGTATGTGGAAACCACTTTGTTTTTATAAGGGTGTAATGGGATGTTTTTAACATTGTTGAAAAGTGTTGTCCAATGCTTTTGTATATTGTAAGCATGTTTTACATTAATGCAACAATATATTTAAATATTATGATATTTCATGATGTGATTGGTTAATATATGGTAAAATTTCAATAAATATTAATAAATAGTACTATAAAAAATATTAAGTAATATTATGACAAATATGGGACAGTATGTGATTAGTACCCATTTTAATTATTGGAACATGCCAAATTATTGACCCATTCCCATATTTAAAGGTGAAAAATCAATTAACATATAATTAGAATCTAATTCCACACTAGTTGGAATACAATAATAATTATATTATAATCTTATATCACACTAGTTAAAACCAACAATTTCAATTTTTGAAT
This sequence comes from Torreya grandis, assembly GCA_037957365.1. Taxonomy (NCBI): domain Eukaryota; kingdom Viridiplantae; phylum Streptophyta; class Pinopsida; order Cupressales; family Taxaceae; genus Torreya; species Torreya grandis. Next base: position 1,805,005 of record JARHVA010003481.1, on the reverse strand, counting down.
TTGATATCCCACTAGTTAAAAACCAATAATATAAATATATAAATCCAATTTCAATAGTTATAAAACAATAAATAAAAATAGTATGAGTCCATATTCCTAGGAATCTGTCCCCACTTAATGAAATTATGGTTAATATGATAGAAACTAGTAGAATAATTCAAATTGACTAATGTGTAATTAAACCATACATTTGAAAGTAAATTATTGAAACTAATTGCAATGATTTAACAAGTGGAATATGATAAATATAATAAGTATAAAAAATGGATGTCTACTTAGATTTTTGAGCTGAATTATTGACTATTAATATGTTTTGAAAGTGGAAAATAGATTGAAGCAAGCATGTAATTTATACAATTTATGAACCATGTTTCTATCTACACAAGGTTAATTCTATTAGATCTAGTTCAATGTCAAAATTTAATGCTAACCCATGCTAGTCAATAGTGACCTATATTTTAAAATGAGTCAATTACCATATGGTCACCTTTGCCTATCCTTGAAGTGATGTTGAATACTAATGATGTTTGTAATGCCATAAATTATCATTATTCACATTGAAACCCTAGATTTTTTTTATGGCATGCAAATTTACAAAAACATGGAAAGTATATTAGGATTAGTAAACCCTAATCATCCCATTTTTATGATTTACCATTATCCACATATTTGATACTATGAAGAGAGGAAAAAAGTCGTGTAGTTTTCCCACCTTGTGTGATTATGTTTGTGCTTCTTCACTATATGTATGTAACTAATGGATTTTACTTTATACTTAAAATTGATTTATTTGTATTTTATTTGGTATATTTCACACTTAAATTATGACTATTCCTAGTGAATTATTTTTAGTTTGAGAAGAATAAGGAAGATTCACTCAATGTGAAATAGTTTATATGTGTATACCGCTTAAGTGATAATTCCCCTATTAATTGAGGCCTAAATTTGTATATATGAGTCTAATTGGGTAATTTTTCATGAAAATAACATGTTATTCAAATGAGATAACCCTAAATAAAAAATTTATTTTATAAAGTATTCATTTCTAGGAAAGGATTGGTATATTGAGTTGAGGTTAATATCAACAAGTGATATTGACCTAGTTTGACATTACTACCCTATTCATAGTAAGACTAAATTGATGGTCTAGATATGTCTATCTAAGATAGTAAGTAGGTGTGTAATATTATAACATAAGGATCAAAATCATAAGGTAGCATGTAGGTGTGGAATATTGACCATTTATGACCATATGTGTATGCACAAGTCATGCATGGTAAATGTATGCCAATTTTTCATTTCCAAGTACAATACTATATTTTAGTATCTAAAAATACAACTTTTTATTATAGTAATTAATTTTATAGAATCAATTAAAAATATATACTTGAGTATGTACATCACACTTTGTATTTTTCAGAAAGCTCTAATTGTTTAGGTAAATCAATATAAAACTTCAAAATAACATGAAGTAGTAAATGTCCATAGATTGAAATATTAATTTTGAGTTTCAATTTTATAAATTTAAATAGAAAGGTAGTATTTCACATGTGTGTTTATGAAAACCATGTTTACCTTGCAAATTTTTGGAGATTATGTGTCCTTATTGAATAATTATAAAGAATGTTCTTCCTTTATATATCACTTAGAGGTTAGTTCCTCTTATATAAAAAATGGATAAATTATGTTTTCTTGTTGATTCAATGCATGGATATTTGGTTTGGCTATGCCCCAAATATGTGAAACTATGAAAAACCTTGGTTTAGGAAGATATATGTCTAAACCCTTATGATTATGGGTAGAAGTATGTGATTTACTAACCAAAATAGATAATTAGAAAAGAAAGATGAACCCAATGATGGGTCTATTAGATGTAAAATTGAATCAACCATTACATATATATTTAAGGTTCAATTTTATAGTTTCACTCAATTTAACTAAATGAAAATAAAATTCATGATCGAAAGAGAATGAATAGTGTTAATTCCCCCACTATCAAAAAATATTTAATTATGTAGTTTCATTCAATTTATATCAATGTAGAATAAAATGTATGATCAAAAGATAATGAAAAATGTTCATGCCCCATCAAGAACTTAGTGTCAATAAGTGTCGATTGGAATGACAACCAATTTCCATTGAATTTGTAAACTATATTTTTGTGTATGCGCATAAACTAGTATAATGCCTTATGAATATGAAAGTGTGTATATGTGCATGAATAAGTATCATTCCCCTTGAATATGTAACTATTGATATAGTATATTATGCACATATATGATAAATTTAATAATTTATATCTCAGATGTATGTGTATGTGGAAACTTGTAATTCATGTTCCTATAAATCATGTAAATATTCCCATGCATATACACCCAAGTGTTCATGATATACTCAAGTATTTTTAAATTTATTTCATATGAATATAATATTCCCCTGTAATTTATATTGATGTTCAAATATCTGTTATGTAACTAAAAAATTTGATATCTAAACCATTTTGAATATGTAAGTTCTATATTGTGACCTAATTTTATGTTCATAGAGTCTTATGTATCTATTACAAGCCAATTTCAATTCCCTTTTTTGAGATGAGGGATGTGTTATGTATATTACTCATCTCAAAATAAGAGTGAAATTTTTTATGTCATGTATAAATATAACATTATGTATATTCATGTGAACATGTGAAGAATATGTCATCATATTAATGTATATGTAAATCAAGACATGCATGCAATGCAGGGAATATAAGTATCATGTATAGATGAATATATCAATAAAACACATAGTAGTAACCATAATTTATATAAAAATAAATAATACTATGCAATAAAGGTGCATGATATGTATCATGTCACCACTCTATGTTAGAAAGATCAATAAATATCATAAGATCAATAGTTAGTGTCGTGTATAAGGCTCAGGGATGCATACATGAAACTAAAACACATCACAACAAAAAAGGATAAGGGCCGCATGTAATGGACATGATAATGTTTAAAATAAGTAACATACTAATTTCAAATCAAATAAGGCCAAGGGGGAACACACAATAGACAAACACAAATTATGTTATCGTGTAAAAGAGTAACAACATTAATCTATCATAGAACAAGTAAATAATAGTCTACACTATGCATATGTGTCAACACTATATTATAATATAATATCATATCCATATAATATCATGTAATATATGATTAACTACTAAGACATGTGTAATAAATCTAAATAACTCAACTTGGTAGAAGGTGATAAAATATATAACTTATGGAATAAGATGCCCCTAGTATTGGCATGACCACTTGATAGAGAAAAGTCCCTATATGTTCATGTGAAATTTATATATTATAAAACACATGTATATACAATGAAATGAATGTGTATTAATAATATTACATATACCGAACATGTGATAAATAACATATACAAATAGTGTAAACCAGTAATCATGTCATGTTCAAGTCATACTTTTAGTTTTTCTAGTATTTTGAATGTTTTTTGTATTTTTTTAATTTTTATTTTATTTTTGAAATATTTTAAATTAATTATCATAAATAAATAATTAAAACATTCTAATTAGGATTAAAGTCACCATATCCTATTTTATGCTTAAGAATATGTAATTGTACTTCATTTTATTCCACCATCTCTAATTATTCATACTTTTTTCTTACTTTTATCTTTGAATATTTTTTATTTTATGAGTATCATTGCTATTATATTGAATTTTAATTATCTTTTATTCATGTAATAAGGAAATATATTGATCTATTTTAATCAAATAGATTCTATCAACTATACCCACTCCATTAATAATGTGAGTGTCGATTCGGTGGTATAATTTATCACCCATATGTATGTATTGATAACCTTGATACCACAATAAATTGATATATAAATATGTCCAAGAAGTGTGCCATGATGAAATTTGAATATATACTTAATATTGAGGGCCAAGTGTTTTAAAAATGTGGTGATACTTAAATTTTTGAGTTATCCTTCATCAATCTAAATATTGTTTCAATAATCACCTTCTATATACATAGTAATAGTCAAAAATTGTTGTGATGGATGTTTGTGACCTTTGTGTGAAAAAATTATTTGTTGAGATATATTTTAAAGTAATAATGAGTGTTCTTTTTGATCTTGTGTCACTTTGATTATGCATTAATTATTATATATTTGAATTTTATTCTTTAATACATCAACTTGATTTATGTCATGTCCTATGATTCCATGAAAATAAAAATATGATTTTGATTCCTAATGTGAGAGATGTCCCATGTATCAACATCTAGTAGCTAGTAATGTGTTGATATTATGATCAATTAATATCTACAATATTGATATTAATATTTATTTAAGTCTTATTACTTGCCATGGTATTGGAAATTCGATATATGATATGTAAACATTATTTATTAAAACATATTTTTACTTCTTTATATAATTCATGTTTTATTTTGATGTCGCTTTTGCTTGGTGTGAGACAATATTGTAGTCATTGTTTGTATTTCTAATGTACTCATGATTTTTCACTATTTCTTTTCCATTTCCACCAAAATATTCTTCCTAGATAGGAATTTATGAGTTGTCCCTTTGTGTTGTATATGATTCACCTCAATATTATCCAACTCCAATAGGTGTGAATAAAATATGTGATAATTATTCATCTAAAGTATTGAATTTTAACTCATTTAGTTGATCATATTTCATATCTAGCATGCTAGTATCATTATCATCACTATTATAATAATATGTGACCATGCCATCTTAAAATTATAAATTCACTATCAAAGATCAATCGACAATATGTTTTAGTTTATTTTTATTATCATATGGTTCATAATTTATAAATATTATGTAAGTTATGAGTGGTTAATTTTTATTTTCAGTACTTGATTATCCCACCTCATTTGTATGAATCTGATCTATCAGAATGGATTGTGATGGAAGAATTATATAATGACATTAGAATTGTGATTATGATTACTTTTCATTTTTATATTGATTCATATTAAAATATATAAAGGGACTTTCATTTTCTAGTTGTGTATGGGAATAAACTTAATGAATGAATTTTATACTTTTGTGAATGTTGATGATATTGATTGAATAACATGTGTCCAAGGTTTCCCCAAAATCAAGTTGTAATGTAATTGATTAGGAATGTTTTTTAAGGTATTAGGTAGCATATTGAGGCCTAATTTTATGTCCAATGATATGATTACAAATATTTGATAGGGAGTGTTGTCAAATGATTTTATGCCTTCATATGATTTTTAAATATTAACCAAGTTGATCTCCATTTTTTAAAAGAATACAATGTTATAAATATTCGATCCAAAACCATTATCTACCAACATATGTTTGACCATTTCAATTTGGAATTTAACACAAGTGAATAATGGTATATTTTTTCTATTGGGTGTTGTGTAGGTAAATATTCTTTATCAAAGGTGAAAAATCTTTCAATATCCTTGAATTTATTTTCTTCATGATATATGTAAACAATTTTAGTTTTGTATTACTAGGGAGAGGTATTCTTGCAATGCCTTGTATAATACGTATTTATAGACCATTGATCTCTTGAGTAACTCCAAGATTGAAAATTTATCATGGTTTTTATTTTGTTGATATAACATGTCATACACTTTGTGTTGATTAATTTTATTCAAAAGAGGTGGAGGGGAATAAGGAGGAACATATTGAATACATTCATTATTTAGTGCAATATGGGGCAACCTATCTTGTCTAATATTGACAATATAGACTATGTAATCCAATATAATCCATGGGTGAATAATGTAATTGGGATGGTATCTAGCATAAAATTGAGGTATAGGGGGTCATAAAATAAATGAGTCATGCATGTACTTTAGAATCTACTAGTATAAAAAGGTAACTTGGATTGGATGTTGCAAAACCATAATTAAAGGGAGGCTTGGGATTATTCATCATAAATTTTATCTTTATTAGTGTTCCAATATTTTATCCATTTCATGAATTTGTTTAAATTATTGATTATAATTAGGTACACTATCCAAGTAGAGAAATATGAAAATAGTACCTTCCTAAATTGAATTAACCAATGATGTTCATTCATTATAGCCATGGGTAATGTATATTATTTATGGAATAACAATAAATCAAATTTGATGATAAAACATTAAGGCTAACTTTTAAAACCCTAAAAGGATGAAACACTAATGGAAACCTAGGGTTTGACATGTTTTGATTAATGTATGGATTCACTAATATATTTTACCCTGATTTGGTTTTATAAAACCTAATAACATAAAAACTAATATATTAATTCATAATGAAAAATATGGCATTGAACCTTACATTTTAACTTAAAAAATAAGATAAATGGCATATGTTAAATATATTAAATAAAATAAAGGGATGAGTACTATGATATTCAAGCTATCTTGATAATTATGAGTATGATCATACAATGCAAAATAGACTAAATCAAGACTATGAGTCTTCTAATATACGAATAATGTTTTTGTGTATAAAAGGTTAGTTTCAACAGATCTAGATCAATATTAAGTATTGATATTGATGTGATTTATTTGATAGTAACATGTGTAAAAATATTATTTAATGAATTAATCTTCTAAAATTGACACTTCATACCTTGGATGTCCACTTGAGGTCACTTTACCCTTAGTATAACACTTGACCCAACTTAGGGGCCCTTTTGATCCACTTTTAGTTTCATGGAAAATACAAATAGAACACAATCCTATAGAACACCACATGATACTCATAATGGAGAAATACATTTTTTATTTATGTACCTACACCCTCCAAAAGGCAATTTACATCTCTTGAAGATTAGGGTTGGCCTAGACCTATTCTTAAGTCACCTTCCCAAGTCATTTTTATCACAACACTATATAAACACTATAATCACACTCTCACACCCTAGGTAGAAATTATCACAAAGAATTACAAAAAGGTATTGTTGGCCAAATTTGGCCCACATACAAATCTTTTACCTAGATAGATCAGCTGAGCAGAGTTCTTGATTGACCAAATGATCAAATGACTTGAGTAAGAGAAGAAGATGGATAAGACCATCATCAAACATAATGTATAAATAGACAAGTTATTCTAGTTGTACATTTCATAAGTTCACTTAGGAGGACTTTTAGATCTAAAATATTGCATGGACATGAGGTTTTCCATGCATTTAACATTATCTACAAATTTCATGTATTCATGAGTTATCTATCTCAAGTTATAAACATTCAAAGTTGAACAAAAAGAATGAGATATGTATGTAGATGTCAAGTTTAAGCCTCATAAAATAGATTTTTGGATTAAAAATTTATCAAAGATAAACTTGAATTTGATAGATGTCAAAATCATAGAAGCTCAAATTAAATCTAATGGAAAGTGGCAACCTAAATAGTCAATGGGTCCTGAAGATCCAATGGTGCATGTTTTATTATGCATTAATAGATCAATGATAAGATTGGATTTCAAAGGTAAATGGATCCTTAGATTAAATGCATAGCTAATAAGAGTCAAGATTTCAATTGCTCAAATTAAGATCTAATTATGTGCATCGATTGACAAAGCCAATGGGTCTAAGTTGATCAATGGTACATGATTCATCATACCAAAGTAGATCAATGGTGATTAGGAGGTTAAAATGTTATAAAATACTAAAATCAAATGAATGGGTGACAAGTGTCTTAAGAACATTAAATTGGAAAAATATCTATGGCTCAATTTTATTCATACAGAGAAAGATCAATGGTGTGAGCAAGGTCAAGAAGTTAATAAAGCTCAAATCAAGTGTAAGGCCTCTAAGTGTCTAAATTTTATAGTCTTGAATCAATTAGTCGATGACCAATAGATAAAGGCAAGCCTAGAAAAATTCCAATAGAGGTCTATGAAATTGTTTTCAACCCACATAATAAAATTCATAAGAGCCAAGTTTGAAGATGATCTAGGTTGAACTAGAATGGACATTTGAAGGATCGAGTGTCACCTTTAAAGATATATGGAGGTAAAGTAGGTGTTTTAAACCTAATATAGAGAAAAAGGTGGTAACTTGTTATTGAAACAAGTTAAAACACCTGACAAGCTTCATTTCATCAACATTAAGACTATAGGAAAACCAATAAATGGGATTGGTTTTCATCTATAGTAGACCTAGGTTTAGATTCCAAAGTAAGGGTAGATATTTTTTATTATGGGAAAATGTCTCATCCTTCTACATGGTCTTATTTTTTACAAACATGTACCTATATCTATTAAAAATAGACATAAGAATGCATCTGCTATATTTATAGATATGAATATTTTGTCTTCACAATCATGTTGAGTGGGAGAAGGCACAAAAACCCCAAAATGGATATTTAATGATTAGAGAAAGTAGCAAGAGTATTCAATAGATTTTTAGTATCTCTAAGGTTTTTTATTCATAGTAGGATCATGATTCATCACCTTCAAAAAAATTGTCTTGTAGTGTGTTACTCAATTAATGAAATGATTTGGAGACTATTAGAGCAAATGAAGGCCATTTTGTCTATGATTTGTTAACCCTAATTTGATCAAAAGGTGGTAGTTCATTTAATGATATAAAATGGTGTGTTCCCTCTCTTCTCTCTTTCCCTTTTCTATATATCACCCATTATTTCCCATTTGTAAGGATGCTCATTTTTAGGATTATCAGGGGACTCTCTAAGATATTACAAAATATACTCATCTTGATTAGGCTAAACCCTATCAATAATTTTTAAAAACTACCTTTTGAAGAAATAAATGATTTTCTTTACCTATCTCTTGCCTTAGATCTATGTTAAGTGATTTGTGCATGATGGCATAGTGAAGGAGAATATTCTTCATCCCATCCTCCTTTTTTACCTCCTTTAGGGTGTTTTCAAGTTATTATATATCTAGATTAGTATTATGAATAAACCTAGTCCATGAAATACTTATGTAAATAGTTGTTCCATGAGGTTGTGTGATCTAGATTATTTTTTGTTGATCTAGTGTGAGTTCAATATTATAGGAGTCTTCCATTTTTATTTGGTGTATCACCTTTTATCCTTCTTAAGAGCCCTTTTCCCCTTTCTAACCTTTTTCCCTATGAAAACATTAGTTTAGGTGATCCATCATGAGGAAGTTGACCTTCTTTGGAGGTTCAAACCTATTATATGATACCCACATGTTGGGGTTATTCCCATATTGTGACTAGGAGTGGGGGGAGCCTAAATAACTCCTTGACAAGGGTGAAATTCCATTTCATAATAGTTTTTAGCATGCATAATGAGGATTACTACATTTTTCAATGGTGAAGATTTTTGGTTTTCTCTTTATCCAATCAGCCTTTGGAGGCATGTGTGCAAACATCAATGGTGACTCTGAGTACTCATCAACTAGTTTAATTATACTAAATCCCTAATCATTGTAATCTGGTATGTATAATCAATCATATTTTTATTAGTATGCTTATTCTCTACCTCAACATCATAATTATCAAGTAAATGATGTTTGTGTGTTCCCCTTAAGTGGCCCTCAAATATCCAATCATCCCTATCATGGTATTTTTCCTCCTCTCACCCATTTATATGACCAAGTTCATCCTCCTTTGCATTTAAATCAGTATTCTAATTCCCCTTATCAAGACTAGGCTTATCTTGTTACATCCTTGTCAAGATTCAAGCAAGCATTATTAGTTTATATTGATTTGATAAGGGAGATTGGTATGGGTTTAGAAGTTTATTCTATCATCCCTATCTATGGTATACAAGAGGTAAGGATTTATCTTTATTTGTTCAAGTATAGATGGTCAGTTTGTGAGGGTGAACAATGGTCATCTTATGGGAATGAGGACATCGTAATGATGAGAAGCATGATCCAGAATGTAGATAGTGTGTTTATATCTTATGAATAGAAACATGTTAATTTGGGTTGGTCTTATGTGTCCTTTCCACTTTAATAACCTTAAGTTTAACCTTAAAGAGTTCTTGATCAGCCCTCTAGTTAACCTTGTCAAAGTCCATCCTTATTAAAACTTAGAGAGAGAATACTAGACCAAGGTAGAATAATCATGAAAATTAATGAGGGGGTTAAGCTTGGATAATAATTTTCCATTCATTCCATGGAGGGGATATGAATATTCTTTCAAGAGTTTTGGAATGTGTGGGCACTAATTGGGGAAGATGATTATCCATAAGTTGAGAAGAAAGAGATGAAAAGTGGGTATTATCCATTAAAAAATTGTTTGAGTAGTGGGAAAAAGAGTATGTCAAACTTGAGCCAATCAGTTTTCCATCTCCTACCCTTATTCCCATTCCCACTCAAGAGGATGAAGCCATTCCATCATGGATCTTCTCTAACACATTCAATCCTAACTATGTCATGCCCTCACTTGTGAGGCCACCCTCTAATATAAATGTTCAAAAGGAATAAAAGGTGTTTCTTTCCTACTCATTTCCATTGTACAAATTAGTTTGGAAAGGCATAAATAAGGAGGTGTTAGTTGATGTAGTCCAAGAACTAGTTCAAGAGCCACCAAAGAGACCCTTCAAGGTACCTAGATGGAAGGACACTCTCTTAATATTCAAGCAAAGTGAACTTCTTCACCCTCCCACCATCTCCCTCATAGAGAAAAATTATTCTACAAAGGATAGAGGAGGATATTTTCGTCATAAGTGAGCCACAAGAGGAAAATTCAAGTGTCTATGATGATGAAATCATGATAAGAATCCCACTTCATAGGGAAGAGCATGTTTCAGCTTTCATGTTGTAGGATCTTGATGAGAAGCAAGAGGACAACCTTCATGAACCTATTATGTAGGTCTAAGTCATCTCAAGCACCTTATAATATCAATGGTAGCATTTGTGCTTGGATTTATTGAGTAAAATGAAGTAGTTTAATGTTGTAAGCTTTCCTAAAAAAGATGATCTTCAAGATAAACATGGGCAGACCTTGAATGGACTACTAAAGGTCCATTCTACATAGATGAAGAAGAAGATCAGAACTAGGTGACTATGGTTTGTCCACTTTAAAATGAGGTGTCAGTTAAGGATAGACTTGATATGTTAGAGTAAGAAGAAAGTAGATCAAAGCTTGAGCAAGATAGGTTTGATATTTTAGACCTTAGATGGTTATGTCAAACCTCATTTGTATTTAAATATCAAGATGAAATCTTTGGTGAGGTTGATGAAAGAGACATCTCAAATGCTCAAGAGATGTCATTGGATGAACATACCAGTGAACAATTTGAAGATTTATAGGAGAAATTCAATGCCATAAAAAAAGAGTTTGAAGAGGCTAAGAGACATGTCCTTCCTCCAAAACATTATGAACATTGTACTCTAGATATATGCCAATGCATATTAGCTACTCTAGATTTGTCTAAATGAAGATATAACAATGCATATTGACTAACAAAGCCAATGGGTCCAAATTGATCAATGATGCATAATTCATCATACCAAAGTAGATCAATAGAAAGTGATGGGTTAAAAGGTTAGTAGATCCTAAAAGAAATGCATGGGTGATAAGTATCTTAAGCAAGTAAAACTGGTAGAAGATCTATGGCTAACATTCATTCATATAGAAAAATATCAATGGTGTGAGTAAGGTCAAGAAGTCAATAAATCTAAAATCAAGAGTGAGGCCACCAAATGTTTAAATTTGATATTCTTTAATCAATAAGTTGATGACCAATAAACAAAGGTGAGCCCAAGAAACTTATGGTGGAGGTCAATGAAGCTATTTTTGACCTAGGAAAGTAAATACATAGGAGTCAAGTTTGAAGATAATCTAGGTTGAACTAGAATGGATATTTTAGGGATCAAACATCACTATTAGAGATACAAGGAGGTAGAATAGGTCTTTTAGACCTAATATAGACAAAAGGGTGGTAACTTATTGTCAAAGTGAGGTCAAACACCTAGAAAGCTTCATTTCATCAAAATTAAGACTATAGGAAAACCAATAAATGGGAATGGTTTTCATCTATAACAGAGCTAGGTTTAGATTCCAAAGTATGGGTAGTTATTTTTGATTATGGGAAAATATATCATCCTTCTACATGGTCTTATTTTTGACAAATATGTACCTGTAGTTTCTCTAAACAAACATAAGCATGGCTCTATTAGATCTGTAGATATGAATATTCTACCTTCACAAGAAAATCAAGTGGGAGAAGATGTAAGAATCCCAAAATGGAGATGTGGTGATTAGAGAAAGTAGTTGTATCATATAATATATTTTTATGGTCTCTAAGGGTTTTTATTCATAATAGGATCATGGCTCTCACATTCAAAAAAAATCTTATCTTTTAGTGTGTTGTTCAATTAATGAAATGATTCAAAGACTATTAGAATAAATGAAGGCTATGTTGTCGATGATGTATTAACCTTAATTTAATCAAAATGTGGTGGAACATTCATTTAAAGGTGGTATATCATTTAATGATCTTAAATGGCATGCTTCCTCTCTTCTCTCTTCTACCTTTTTATATATATCTCATTCTTTCCCATTTGTAAGGATGCTCATTTTTGGGAGTATCAGGGGACTCTCTGAGATATTACAAAATATGCTCATCTTGATTAGGCCAAACCCTATCAAGAATTTGTAAAAACTACCTCTTGAAGAAATAAAGGATTTTATTTACCTATCTCTTTCCTTGGATCTGTGTTAAGTGAGTTGTGCATGATGGCATAGTGAAGGATAATCTTCCTCATCCATCATCCTCTTTTTTAACCTCCTTTAGGGTGTTTTCAAGCTATTGTAGATCTAGATTAGCATTCTGATTAAACCTAGTCTATGAAATACTTATGAAAATAGTTGTTCTATGAGGTTGTCTTAGCTAGCATTATTTTTTTATTAATCTAGTGTGGGTTCAATCTTATGGGAGTCTTCCATTTTTATTTGGTGTATCACCTTTTATCCTTCTTAGGAAACCTATCCCCCTTTCTAACCTTTTTCCCTATGAAAACATTAGTTTAGGTGATCTATCACAATGAACCTAACCTTCTCTAGAGGTTCAAACCTATTATAGGATACCCACAACCTAGGCTTATTCCCATATTGTGACTAGGAGTGGTGGACCTTGAATAAATCCTCCACAAGGGTGAAATTCCATGTCATAACAAGTACCACTTGAGATTAATGAAAATCTCCCAATTCTTCCAATATTATATTGAATCAGCCCATACATTCAATAATTCATCCATAGCATAGGTATTTACATCTCAAGTGGCCTCCAAGTCATCCTCTCATATATTTATACTCAAGAATTCTAGCGTTCACTTGCACTTTCACCAAAAAATTATGAAAAAGAACTACATCAGGATTGATCCCTCCTTGGAGTATTGGTAAGTAGGCATAATTCCTACACAAGGGTGTGGATCATACATCTAACACATCAAATCCACTAACCCCTTTTTATTATGGTGTTCATTTAAATCCTTTAAAGAATTAAAACCTATGGGTTTAGGAGGAAAATAGAGATACAATAGTAAATATTAATCACATAGACCTAAAATTTGGAATAGAGTTGAAATAGGACTTGATTTAAAAAACTCATAAATTGATTGAAAATAGGAGACTATCATCAAATGAGGACACTAGTTCCATATGGAACTATTGTCCAATTAGGGCACCATTATCTACAAATGGTTCTAAAACTTGGATCTTGTTTACGACATGTTGATTAACTTTTATGCTAGTTTTTAGCCTCTAGATCATCTGTCTCACTCTGTTTATTACTAAGTACTTGTTTACATCAATTTTTTCTATTTTATAATGGTCAAACTAGGTCAATTATGTTACATATAAGTGGTTATATTTATACCCTAATTTAATATAAACAAACCTTTAGTAACCTAGGATTTACATCTACTAAGTCCTAAACAATAAAAACATTTAGTGAACCCAGCTTACATTGAATATTACATAAACCCTAACACTAGATAACCCTAGGGTTTATGTTTCTATTCTTCTAAGACCCACACTCAGATTTCATATCTATGTATTTTCTAATTTTTATTTCATATAATCAAAATAATAATGAGAAATGAAGTTTATCAAATTTTAATACAAATTTCTATACATTCCTTTGCATCCTTATTTACTTTCATTTAGAATAAATCCAAATATGACATAAACACATATGTGCATGATGATTTATATTAGTTAAAATGTATGTCAGATTTCATTATATATCTAGCATATTATTATTCTCTTATGTGGAATTCAATTAAGAAACAAATACTTACATACATATGTTTATGCCCAAATATGTATCACAAGTGCCTCGAGTGTTCAAGAGAATTTCTCATTTTATAATTCTAAGAATTCATTACATGATTTATAGGTTATGATAATCCTATTATCTGTTGATAGAATAGATGCAAAGTAAGTGGATTATTTCACAATATTTATAATGTTTGGTGGTTAGGAGCCACCATGGCCAAATAGTTAATCTATACAAAATATGAAGTATGCTATGCTAAGAATGGTTAATTATGATAAATAACTAATCTAAATACTAATTTAAGATAAATATTTATAGTGAAAATTGAGCTAGAGTGATTTGGTTAAAAAGGGAGCAAAAGGAAACGTAAGTCAGAGAAGAGATGTTGTTGATCTTGATTCTAAATATCATGGCAAATTTCAAATATCCTCTAAGCATGCACTTAAGCAATGTAAGACATGAATTAACATAAGATAAAACCCTATTAGACATCAAGAAAACATATAAGGATGGTATGAAATAATGCAAATAAAAACCAAGTTCACTTTAAATATTCACTCGTTCAATTAAACAACATTAGCCCAAATGAGAAAAAATAGTAAGATAATGAAATGAACCTAAACACTTTCATAAGCACTTTCAATTAACCTAGCATTAGCACAAGTTAATAGTTTTAAATTAAAATGTACACACTAAGAGTTAAAAAAAACCCATTGAAATCTAAAAATCAAAATAAATAAGAGAGAATCCAAGATAACAAAAGACAAGCAAATTTGGACAAATTATGTAGAATTCTTTGCTTATATTAATTACTCAAAAGTTACAATTGGATTTTGGATCTAATAACTCCCTCACTTTTTACAATTTACGGTGCTCATTTTATAGAATTCAAGGAAACATGTTGGTTAATCCTATCCAATTACAAAATTACAAGTGTTAGGACACCTATCCTTTCCATAAATATTCAAGAATACACTAGACTTTCCCTGACTAACTAATCTATAGGCAATGTGTTTTTAAGATGCACATGGCTTTACAAAAAGAATATTCCATTTGATAAACATATAATGTTTGTTGTAAAATAATATTCCTAATCCACTTAATTTGGAACCCTAATGCTACTCATTGATCAGTTGGAGGTCAACAATGTGTCCTATGAACATCTCTTTTCCTGATCTCCTAGATTACTGATGTCTTCTTATCTCTTTCCAAAGCTTATTTGATGCTCCTATCATCTCTTATCTTCTCCTCAGCCTCCATCTTCCCTTGAAATGATAATTCCTATGCTTGAACTAACTACTCAAGGCTTTGAGTTTTTTTCAAGACCTTGATTAAATTCTTGACTTGGTAGCTCAAGGATTATTATTAACCAACTTGGCATGTAGCCATTGTGATTCATTTCTACACTACTTATTTGGTTCTAATTTATTGGAGGAATTTATCAAGTTAATTATGGTGTCCTTTTAAAGATTGAGTTTGTCTTCTTGGTTTGACATGATGGCAGTATATTCTATATTTATTTTATTACAAGATGCATTTGATCATTGTAGTATAACCTCCTTTAGACATGTTCTCCTCTTGTGATGGACTACTAGTTTTCAATGGATCAAAATGAGCTCGGCCAGTTATTGTCCCTTGTGTCATCAAATTGTGCATCTTTGAAAACCCTCTATTATATATCTAAATTTAGATATAGATCTACGTCCTTCCTTTAAATTCCCTTTCAAGCTACCATAGTTGTGTATTTGTCCAAATTACTCACTAATGGTCTACAATTTGATTCTAGATCGAATTAACCTTATACGAATGATGATTCAAATTCTTAGGATTATTTATGGTGAATATAGGGCCAAACTAGGGCACATATATGTGCTTATGGCCTTTTAAAGGTTTTTACAGTGCTCTAATGGTGGTAGCTTCTTGAACTTACATGAGCTTCATTACTTATATCTAATTAGACTATGTGAGTATGCCCTTATGTTTCCTAGGACTATGTGCTCTTTCATTCGGCACATTATATTGATGTGGCTCTAATGTGTCACCACCATGGCATACATGTTGCATTGTCATGACATTTTACTCATTCATATTTGAAAAATTACCATTGCCTTTTAAAATTACCACTTGATTTTGTACCATTGGATCATCCTTGCATGGATCAATACAAACCTTTGATCTCAATCCAAGAACTTGAATGCCATTGGTTGCTCTCTATATTCCCTATGACATTTCTAACCTACACACTTATTAATTTAAAATAAATTACCTATTTTAAATTAATAAAACCACCCTTGACACACCACCCATGACACCTCACCTCACCTTGGATTCCTAGCTCTTAGGACATTTATCACCCTATGACCCTTCATAATTACCTAAGCCCTATTTCAACTCCCCCACTAATCCTTGTGCCTATTAAACCTGCCCTTTGGACCATTCACCAATGGTAGATGAACTTGGCAGATGGAGGAATGGGCAAAAGGCTAAAAATAGCCTTTTTACCCATCTTTTAACTGCCAATGTTGGTTAGCCATCGGTCGACGCTAGCGGAGTGGCCGACATTGGTTTCTTAAAACCAAATTCTGACCTTGACTGCAGGTCCCCCTAAATGTGAATTCTCTTGCCACCTGAATGCTAATTCTCTTACTCCCAAAATTTGACCTCTCTCTCCCTCTCTCTCTCTCTCCTGGATGCACACCAAGCATCACAGGATATAAGAACTCTGCATCAGTCATTCCACACCTGATTGAAACATTGTAATAAGTCTTCTACATCCACTGCATTGAGAACAAGTGTTCACACCCCTGATTCTTCAGCAAGCAAGAGCTAAGTATTGTTCTTTTATTTCATTTCAGTAATCTAGAAAGCATTAGCAATTAGCTTCTATTTAGCATTTCTAAATATAATCAACCAGACCTAACTTTCTTCCTAGAGAGGTTGAGAAGCCTTCCCCATATCTTTACTCCTTTTAACAACCTATCCTCTACCCCTTATCCCTCTTAAGACTCTATTGAATTCCTTACAATCTTGCACAGACCTTCTAGACCCCTTTGTTGACCATAAACCCATCCAAAACCCATCCAAGGCCATTGCCCTGACTAACATCGACCATTTCCCCTACCGACATCGGTAGAATAACTGACGTCAACAACCTTGAGCAATCGACGATGGTAGAACTATCGACATCGATGACTGTGACAGACTGATAGCAGAATACGAGTATGCATTATCTTTATTTCTTTTGTTTAGTCTTTCACCATTTATCTTTCTAGCAACACCCTTTTATCAACTAGTGGACTATCATCCCTCAAAGAAGTCTTTGCACTTCTGGGACCGAGCTTTGCTTGGCAATCCACCATATATCTATCTAACATTTTCTTTATTTAAGTCTTTCTTATCTACAAGTGTCATCCTCCACAGCCAAAGAGGAGCTCCTTCTATCATCTGGATACAGTGTGTAGCTTCATCTGGGTACGTACAAACCCCTGACCATTAACCCTTAGTTTCTTATTTCTTCTGAATGTGAAAAGTGAAAATGAGTAGAAATATTTTGGCATGCCTGGTGGGACCCTAGAGTTTTCCTTGGGTTCATTTCTTCTAAAACAAACTTTCATATAGGTGCATTAGGAAAGTTTCTCTTATTGCAGCCTTCTTCTGTCTTTCTCTTTCGAAAAGACACCATTAACACAAGTTAAAAAGAAATTTTTCTTCTTGTCACTTCTTTTCTACATCTTAGAGTAGTGAAGTTCATGCTCTTAACCTTTTCCTAATTGTTTGCATCTGAACAAAAACATTTCAATTTGGGCTAAAATCTATTGCATTTCATTCCTGCTTGAATGCATACTTAGCTCTCACACTTAGTAATTAAAAACACATTATGAATAAATCATAGTGCACATATGTTACACATCCAGACCACATTCACAAAATCAAACATCTAAACATACCTGAGACAAGGTCTGACTAGGATTTCATCACCTAGCAGATACCTTACCCTTCCTGGTAATCCTACTTGGACTTCACTACCAAGGGGAGAACCCCCTCTATTCTCTGGTAGAGTATAAACTCTAGGGGAAGTATATAATAGCTAAGTGACCCAGCTTGTCTCTAGGCTCGTGAAGTGAGGGGAGTAAGCTCCTAGCACTAGGCCACGTACAGAACCTAATACAGATTTTGAGCACCAAAACTCAACCCAAAACCAACCTTAGACTGCCTCTTTTAGGACCCGTTCTAAAAGCCCAACTTCCCAAACACACTCTTCTAAGGCATAAGCCAACAAGACTCTAAAAATTATTCTTATGAATTAACGTTTATTGGTTGCTTGCCATCATCTTTTTTTTTGTCTGTATCTAATTTTTTGAGCTGGTGAGATCATATTTTGAGATCTAAAAACAACTCAGACTTTCTTCTTTCTTCCAAAAACTTTTAGTTTTCTAAGTTTATAGAAATACACAATAACTGACATCAGTTTTTCCACTGACGTTGGCAATTATTTCATCGACATCGGTTATCTGACTGACATCGGCAACTTACTTCACTGACATCAATTTTTCTACCGACGTCGGTCACTGTCAAAAATCTTTCTTCTCAAATAGCAAGCTAAAAACTTGACCTTTTTACTGTTAAAAACACATTCTAGTTTTTTGAGGCTAAAACATATAGTTTTTAGAACCTAAACCTATCTTGCCTTGGATGGTTTTGACACATAGTCAAACCAAAACTCTTGTTGACCACACAAGGCAACAACCACTCCCACCTTTGCCTTCTATATCAAGTCCCCAAATGGAGTATAACTCAAAAACTAAATGTACTCCTATCCAACCAACCCCAAATCAACCCCCTATTGTTCCCAAAGGGGACCAAGACTTTGAAAGGTTCCTTGACCCCAATGTCAAGGCTCTTCAACACTATCTCGTGAGAAGTCAAATGCGAGATCCTTTAGGCAACCCATTTTATGGGATGCCAACTTCCTTTCTTGAAACAACAATCTTATCAACAACCTCCATAACCCAACCCATGGTCACCCAGGCCATTGCCTCAACCAACAACCCGACCATGACCAATATTCAAAGTGTGGCCTCTACTTCTATTTCTGGACCTACCTCCATTGGGGTTTCTGTACCCCCTCAACCATAAACCATTCAACAAAGTCCTATACCATTCCAAAACTTAATTGTCTCCATCCCACCTACTCTTGCACCCATAAATACAAGAGTGACTACTTATCCCTCAGCTAGTTTTGCCACCATCCAACCACCTTTGATGACATCAAGTCAAATTGTGCCCTCTAGCTTAATGACACAACCACCCTTGACTTCAACTTCAGTCCCTATGACTAGTTACCAATATGTTGCGCCTATACAAGTGCAACCAAGTATGTCATACACTCCACCTAACACCTTCTAAATGCCTTACAACCTAGGGGGTGCCCCACCTACAAATCCATCAACCAATCTAATCAAGATATTGATGGATAAGGTGTCTAATCTTGAGACATCCGTTTCATGTTCAAGAAATGTTCTCTCATATGAACAAATCTGTAATGAACCTATTCATCCTTCAGTCCTAATCCAACCATATCCTAGTCAGTGGGAACTTCCCAAGTTTACTCGCTTTTAGAGTAAAGATGACCCATAGCAACATCTACGAGCATTTAGACACGCTTGTTACCTTATAGCACATGATGATGCGTTATTACTATGCACATTTCCCATGTCACTTTCTGGTGCTGCCCTCAATTGGTATAGTTCTATTACCAGTCGCTCTCTATTTTTATTCACTCAACTCACCCAATTATTTCTTGACCACTTTTCAATCAACATAACTAAAAAGGTCTCCATCATGGACCTATATTCTATCAAACAATTTGATGATGAATCAATAGCTGATTTCGTTGCCCATTGGAGAGGTTTAATCAACCAACTTTCCTTTTCTTTACCTCAACCTAAGCTCATCGAGCTCTTTTCACAAGCATGTGCCAAACACATCTCATTTACTTTATGGGTCCAAACATTTTACACATTTGACAAAGCTTTCACCATGGCTAGGAAGCTTGAACTCCATGCTGTCAAAGAAAATAAAGTCAAATTGCATAGTAAAAATACTAACACAAAATCAAATGACCCTTCATCCAAATCTTCTTCCTCCAATTCCAAATCTAAGGGATCGGCAAATGCTACGGTACTTAGATCATCATCATCAACCATAACTAACCGATTTGAACCTTCCACATCTCAAAGCATTACATGATAATTCCAACAACAATACGTACAGTGTCAATATACTCCAATAAGAGAATCATACACGTCTGTGTTCGATAAACTAGTCTAATAGGGAGTCCTCAACCTCCCCCAAATTTGACCACCACCGCAATTTGACCCTTCAAAAGCTATCCTTGCATGGTACATTGAAAATGAATTTTGTCATTATCACCATGTCAAAGGCCATGACACAGACAATTGTAAAACCCTTAAGAATATCATTCAAGACATGTTAGATAAAGGTGATCTTGTCTTGGTTAACCCAAATGCACCACCTAACCAAAACATAGACATCTTTAGACAACCTTTCCCTAACCATTCCCCTAGTCAAAATAACATTCAGACCATGGCCGATGAATCCTAAGAGTGTAATATACGCACGGTCAACATGGTCTCTCCTTTTATGCCTAACCAACCTCTCCCACAGTCTGAAGAGGTTAGTCAACCTATTTGTCCATCACAAGTAGAAGAGCCTTCTTCTCCTATTTCTCCTCCAAAGGTGGAAGAACCTTCTTCTCCTATTAGTTCTCCATTGACCTCTCTTATATTGGAGGACGCTTTGACCATACCAATGCCACTAGCCCCACCTTCATCCTTCCTACTACCAATGGAGGACCATACATTTCCTACTCCTCAACTGCAAGTAGGATGTACTATCATCCCTACCCTCTATCCTCTTAAGGAGTCACATTCTCCAATTCCTTCTCCACCAAGAGAATAACTTGTCTCTTCACCTACTTCAACCGAAGATGATCTAGTAATGGCTCTCTCATGCCTTTGGCCTAAGATTGCCACATCTAACACATTCCCACACTCACGACCACCCAAACCTTCTAAAAAACCAATTATAAAGCCTCATCTAACATCTTCCAAACTATTCTCTTGATTGGCAGAGAACTTAGGATTTCTCCATTCAAGGAACTTAGAGCATGAGACAATATGGGAGTGACTCAAAGCTCCTTATCTTACACATCCCATCTCATCTCATACTAATGACTCTCCTTTGACAAAATCTCCCTAAGTCTCCAACGAGGACCAGGCTTTTACTTCCAAATCTTTAGAAGCTCAACCACTCACATCTGAACCTAAACCCTCACAAACATCCACCATACCAAAACCGGTTAAATCTCTCAGTGTTCGCCCCATATCTAACCTCACTCACCCACAAGTGAAGGTATATTTGAATCTCACCCCCCACAATAGTAGTCCTCTCACTATATTAAGGAAGGCTACTAAAACACATCAGAGAACTCCTCCTCCACCATCATCATTACCCTCCATTTTGGACCCACATCCTTCTACCTTAATAGGAGTGCTCCCTACTCCCACACCTAACAAAAACAAGTTGCCTCCATTACTCCCTTTACCCACCAAAAACATACCTCTTCTAAAAATTTTGGCACCCCTCATAAAGAAAGTGTCATCTACACAAGTGGCCACACCACCAACCCAAAAGGTGGTATGGAAATCTCCCTCAACAACTCCCAAACAAAAGTCATCAACACCTAGTGCATCAACAAGCATGGACCCCTTAGTGGGTTCATATGCTTTGATACTATGCCAACTTTTGCAAACTTCTAGCATCACTCTTCTACCTATTAAACCATTTCAACCTCTCAAACCAAAACTGTCTTGGTTCGATGACACTAAAATCTTCCTATGTCATCACTCATCAGGACATGATACCGAGAATTGTTGTGCCTTCAAGGTTGTCATTCACCAATACTTTGAGAAAGACACCCTTCTTGTTGAGGATACTATCAACAAATATCCAACACCATCTCATGTCTCTCCAACCTCTCCACCTTCATCAAGATCCCATCATCAGACTATGGGCCCCATTACCTCCTTCACCCCCTTTATTCGAGATTAACACCATCAATGTGGCCACTAGGTCACAAACTTTAAAGGATAAAGCAAAAGAGAAAGCTATTATTCCTTAGACCTACCCATTTGTCAAACCTACTTAACCACCCAAACCTAAGATTTCTATCTTGGGTACATCCCAACCCACTTCTTCAGAGGCAATCCGTGATTCTATGGTGAAACAACTTCCCTAAACTCCCATGAATATGACTTTATATGACCTCATTCAAAGCTCTCCACAACATCGCCAAGCTTTAATCAAATCTTTATAGGCAGTGGAGGTCCAACCTAAGGACCCCCAACCACTAGCTGCCTTAGTCCAATCATTACCCACTATCGCCTCTATTACCTTTAGTGATTCTAAAATTCCTACCTCCAACTTGGAAGATCAGGATGCTACCCTTTTCATCATAGCCTACATTGATTGAACTCATATTAAGTGAGTTATGATTAATGGGTGCATCAACATCAATATCATTTCCACCCATGCCTATGACCAATTAGCCCTCCCAAAGAATTGTATCTCTAAAACTGACGCAATTCTTTGATCTTTTAATGACTCTATCGCCACTACCATTGGCACTGTTGTCTTACATATTCGTGTTTGCCCAAGAACAATCCCAGAGCTCTTCTACATCATCAAGGGAGAGTTCTAATATAACATGTTATTAGGATGACCTCAGATCTGTGCCATGGCTTGTGTCCCTTCTACATTACACCATTGTGTCAAATTTGAACACGACGGTTAAGTCCATGTCATTCCCATAGACCCCTCCCCTTTCAAGACATGCAACGTGACTTATCAACCCAATGATGTTCTCATTCCTTTCAATACATTAACCCAAACACCACCTCCACCCATGGAAGCTTCAACAAGTACACAAACAACGGTTACACCTACACCACCTCCTCAAGTGACAACAAAAGACCCTATGGAAGATGCCTTCCAACGTCTTTCACTTGGGGAGTATCATTTACTCACCTTGGACATGTTCCAGACTCCTCAAGAGTATGGACAACTTCATCACAATCCTAGCTATGACCCTCATATTTGAATGGTTTTCCCTTATGGTCCTCCTAATCTTCAAATAAATCTCATCTATGGAGGGCTAGATCAAGCTCCCACTGATGGGAATCCTCTTTCATCACCCCAACTATTACGTATGACTTCTCTTTTCTTGGTAACCCAAAATTTGCTCATACCTATCTTTATAGGTGTGCATGGAAGGGCTTTGGCTTTGGGAGCTATGAACAAGGCTCCCACCAGCCCGTCGAACCACCAAATGACAAGGCCATAAAGAATGCCAAAAAGTGACATGGCCTGGGTTTTAAAGAACCTACTGAAACTTCTAAAAACCCTCGCTCCAAACCTATCATAGACCAATCACCTCCTAACTTGCCTATTCCCCCATCTTCACCTATGGAGTCGATGGTTTCCATCCCTCCTAGTTTTTTTTGCATAAACACTATTCGCTTGGAACCCTTAACCTAACAACTAGGTGGAGTATCCAGGTCTCTCCCTCTCATTTATCCAAACATGATAGATGATGAATTTGCTACCATCAACATTGTCCAATGCATGGACAATGATGCCATTCTCACCTACATGGGTGTAGATGACTCTTTCATCTAATGATCCCTTCCTTCAAAAACACATGTTATGTTAAATGAATCAACCATTGACATTAACCTTCCATCTTCTGATGTTCCTCATGTTTTAAAGATTGGTCAATCTTTGAATACCTAAGAACAAATTGACTATACCAAATTCCTTTTAGATCATAGCAAAGCCTTTGCTTGGACCTATAGTGATATGCTCGGCATCGACCCTAACATCATCATCCATAACATTGTCAAAAACCCAAAGGCTAAGCCTGTTAAGAAAAATCTTCCCAATATGCATCCTCATGTCACCCTCCTTGTCAAAGAGGAGCTTCAACATCTTCTCTCTGTCTCTTTTATTCAACCCATTGATTATCTATAATGGATGTTAAATATCATCCTTATCACCAAAGCAACTGGGGGGATCTAAATCTATACCGACTATCGTGACCTTAACTTGGCTTGCCCAAAAGATGATTTTCCTCTACCCAACATCGACCAATTTATTGATCTTATAGCCGGTCATGAGATACTATCACTCATGGATAGATTTTCAAGATATAACCAAATCCTAATTGCACCAGAAGATCAACACAAGACCACCTTCATCACTCCATGGGGGACCTTTTGCTATAGGGTCATGCCTTTTGGCTTAAAAAATGTAGGTGCCACATATCAATGCACCATGACCTACATCTTTCATGATCTCCTCCACAAAATCATGGAAGACTATGTGGATGACCTACTAGGCAAATCTAAACTTCGTCGTGACCATTTGACTATTCTCAAAATCATCTTCACTCACCTCTTCCAATACAATGTTCACCTTAACCCCAAGAAATGCATCTTTGGGGTTCTCTCAGGGAAGCTTTTGGGCTTCATCGTTTCTTTTTGTGGCATTGAGATTGATCCCGCTAAGATAAAAGCTATACTTGAGATGCCGCCACCTTCCAATCTAAAGCAATTTTGTAGCCTGTAAGGGAAGCTTCAATCTATTCATTGCTTCATCTCATAGCTTTCTGACCGATGTCAACCCTTTCATCACCTCCTCAAGAAGGACATCTCCTTTAATTGGGATAAGGATTGCCAACAGGCTTTTGAGGCTCTTAAACATTATCTTGTCTCTCCACTAGTCCTTATTCCACCAAAAGATGACCAACCCTTCTACCTATACATTTCAACAACAAATCATTCTTTAGGTGCCATGATCATGCATCAAGACGAACAACATCATGAGCAAGCAGTTTATTATATAAGCCAAATGCTCATTGATTATGAAACTCAGTACACTCATACCAAAAAACTCTATTTGGCATTAGTCTTTGCCACTACCAAACTCCATCATTATCTTTTAATCACAAAACTTATGTCATCACCCACACTGACCCTCTTAAATACATGCATTCCAAGCCATACCAAAACCATCATATGGCTCGGTGGCTCATGTTTCTTGCTAAGTTTGACTTGGAATTCATCCAAAAAAAATCTATAAAGGGGCAAACAATCATTGACCAACTAGCGAATGCCCCTCTACCTAACAACCAACCTTCTCACTATGAATTCCCTGACGAATCCATCACCACATTATCCACTGATGACATTTTCTATCAAATGACAATGTTCTTCGATGGGTCTAAATGTCAACACGGTGGGTGTACGGGGGTCATTCTCATCCCTCACGAGGGTGAGCCCATGACCCTATCCTTCAAACTTGACTTTGAATGTACCAACAACATGGCTGAATATGAAGCCTTAATTTTGGGACTTCAAACCACCCTTTTCTTAGGTGTCAAGACCATCAACATCTTTGGTGACTCACAACTTTCATCAATCAAATCAATGATTCATATCTTTGTAAAAATGAAGTTTTGCAAAGGTATAAACACCGTGTTGACACCCTACTAGAATCTTTTGACCATTACCTCTTGCAAACTATTCCTTGATCTACAAATAAGTTTGCTGATACTATGGCTTCTCTCACCTCATGCATTCCATCCTCATCTTCTTCTTCAAGAATTTATGTCACAGTACACCGTTTGGCATTACCTTCATATATCTCCACTAACATCAACCTCATCAGCACCATTGACTCTAGTCTATAGGATGTTTGGTATAAACAACTTGTGGACTACTTAACTTATTCTATTGTCCCCCCTAATCTCTCTAGCAATGTGCAACTGGCTTTTATCAAAAGTATAGCTTGATATACTATGCTAGGGGGTCTTCTCTAAAAATGAGGTTTCGATGGCCTCCTTCTTCGATGTCTAACCTCCATTAAATCACCTCATGCTATCAAACAAGTCCATGATGGGATTTGTGGATGGCATTTCAGTGGTAATGTGGTTACAAAGTGCATCCTTCACCTGGGCTATTATTGGCCCACTCTTCACCAAGACTGCAGCAACTATGTTCGACGTTGCATCAAATGCCAACAGCACGCTAACTTACTTCACATCCCTAGCCATGCTTTACAAGTCACTAAGGATTTTTGGCCTTTTTCACAATGGGGCTTAGATCTAATTAGTGAGATTAACCCTCATTCATCTCTTTGACATCAGTCCATTATCACCACAACTGAATACTTCACTAAATGGGTGGAAGCTATTCCCCTCGTCTCCACAAAAGTTGACAAAATCATCGACTTCATCAACACCCACATCATAGGTCATTTTAGTGTACCTCACAAAATCATCACCGATAACGGCAAATCATTCAAAAACAAAACTATCCAAAAACTTTGTGACTCATTTGGCATTAAGCTCAGCTTCTCCTCGCCTTACTACCCATAAGCAAATGGGCAGGCCGAGGCTTCCAACAAAATCTTAGCCAAAATTCTAATGAAGGTGGTCAATGATACTAGAAGGGATTGGCACATTCACATTCCCTTCTCTTTGTGGGCCTACCGCACTAGCATCTGAACCCTTATGGGTGCTACACCTTTCTCTCTAGTGTATGGAACTGAGGTTGTCTTTCCTCTTGAAGTACAGATACCTTCTCTATGCATCTCTTTGCATGACATACTTTCTAATGATGACTTTCATCAAGATCAGTTGTCTCAACTTGAGTTACTTGATGAATGCCACCTTGCTACCCTCAACCATCTCCATATCTACCGAAATCGCATCCAATGTACCTATAATAAAAGTATGATAGAATGAGATTTCAAAATCAGAGATCTTGTCCTCAAAGAAAACCAACATGTGACCAATATGAAAAGAAGTAAACAAGGTAAGTTTGCTCCTAATTGCCTTGGACCTTATATCATAACACACAAGTATGGATTAGGGACTTATTGTCTGTCTTCCCTTGAAGGCCAACCAGAACCTAAGCCCCTTAATGCCTTACATTTATGACCATACTATTGTTAATCAAGTAATCATTCACTTGATGTTTAACTTGAGCTCGTCCCTTGAGTAAACCCCATCATCATCATTCTTATTTCTTTCAACCCTTTTTCCCTACAAATATTAGTCAACCCTTTGGTAAAGCATGAATGCTTTGTCCTAATAAAATGGAAACCCCCAAACCTCTATAGTCAAGTCCATGACCAAAAGTTTAGTCTATATATATATATATATATATATATATATATATATATATATAACTAGGATGCCTATTCAAAGGTCATAAAACTATAAATGTAGACTACTCCCTCGAAGGACAGCTACATCATTGTTGTAATTGATAGACTGCTCCCTTGAAGGACAGCTATTCAAAGACATTTAAAAATACAAAGCAAGATATAGACCACTCCCTCGAAGGATGGCTATACCCAAATTTTGCTACAAACGACACTCTCTCAGAAGCTTCTGACATCGATCAGCTTCACATATGACCACAAAACAAAACAACATCCCCACATAGACTTCCCACATCGATCAGTCTACCAACGATAGCTGAACTTGGCAAATGAAGGAATGGGAAAAAGGCTAAAAATAGCCTTTTTACCCATCTTCTAGCCACCAACGTTGGTTAGCCATTAGCCGAACCCAGTAGAGTCATCGATGTCGGTTGCTTAAAACCAAATTCTGACCTCAACTGTAGGCCCCTCCGAATGCAAATTTTCTTGCCGCCTGAATGCTAATTCTCTTACTCCTAAAATTTGACCTCTCTCTCCCTCTCTCTCTCCTAGATGCACACCAAGCATCATAGGCTATAAGAACTCTACATCAGTCACTCCACCCCTGATTGAAACATTGCAAGAAGTCTTCTACATCAGCTGCATGAGGAACAAGCGTTCACACTCCTAATTCTTTAGCAAGCAAGAGCTAAATATTCTTCTTCTATTTCATTTTAGTAATTTAGAAAGCATTAGCAATTAGCTTTTATTTAGCATTTCTAAATATAATCAACCAGACCTAACTTTCTTCTTAGAGAGGCTGAGAGGCCTTCCCCATATCCTTACTCCTTTTGACAACCTATCCTCTACCCCTTATCCCTCTTAAGACTCTATTGACTTCCCTATAATCTTGCACAGACCTCCAAACTCCTACAGACCTTCCAGACCCTTCTCTCAACCATAAACCCATCCAAAACCCATCCAACGCCATTGCCCTAACTAACATTGACCATTTCCCCTACCGATGTTGATAGAATAACTAACGTCAGCAACCTTGAGCAACCGACACTGGTAGAACTACCAATATTGGCGACTGTAACAGACTGATAGTAGAATATAGGTACACATTATCTCTATTTATTTTGTTTAGTCTTTCACCATTTCTCTTTCTAGCAACACTCTTTTATCAGCTAGTGGACTGTCATCCCTCAAAGAAGTCTTTACACTTATGGGACTGAGCTTTGCTTGGCAGTCCACCATATATCTATCTAACATTTTCTTTATTTAAGTCTTTCTTATCTACAGGTGTCATCCTCCACAGCCAAAGAGGAGCTCCTTCAATCATCTGGATATGGTGCGCAGCTTCATCTGGGTATGCACAAACCCCTGACCATTAACCCTTAGTTTCTTATTTCTTCTGAATGTGAAAAGTGAAAATGAGTAGAAACAGTCACCTTCTTATTAGATCATCCTACTTAATTGTACCTCCTTCATGGACCATTGATCTAAATATGTACACTTGTCTACAGACCATTTATGTTGAATATATGCTCGAGCTTTAGTTTAGTGGCCTATAGCTATTTTATGTGATTTTTGAAGCTTTGACTTGATATCACCATTAGATCAATCTAGTTTGAGTAAACGTGTGTCATTAATCTCATGAAGATGTTCAAGCTTTAACTTTGGATAAAGATCTTTGACTTTTCAAGTTTAAAGTTGAACTGTTGATCTTGTTCATCTTAGCAAACATATATCATTGATCTTGTAAATAAAAACAACATAATTCTTAAGGAAAACAAAAGACATAGCATAATTTTTTGGACTATAGTATTATTTCATGTTAATAAACACAAGTAAGACTTTAAAAATAACATTTTAAACTATGTTTTGAGACATAATAAAAGGAATCCCATGTATAATCAAAAACATAGAATATAGTCTTAGGACAAGGCCTTTAGGCTAAGTCTATAGACATAACAAAATGTCCTAGAGGTTAGTTAGACCATGTATAAACAAAAGGGACTAATGTGGGCTCGAGAAAATAAAGAGATGAAGCATAAATTTTTTACAATAAGGTTTGGTAATGTTAATAAACATGACTAAACCTTAGGATAAAAATAGAAATGAGTCCATGACATAACAAAAGGGACCCTACATTTAGTTAGACCATGCTAAGATAAAATGGAACAAAGGGGGCTTGGGACGTGAAGAACTTAGGCTATAGATTCTAGACTAAAGTCTTGGTCATGTTAATAAACATGATAATGACCTTAGAATAAAATAAAACTAAGTCAAATTAAATTACTCCCATGAAAATTTAAATAAAATCTCCTACCAAATATGATTGAATTCAAAGGGTATGAGCTAGGGTAATTGAAGTTAGGTTTTTAAGCTAATTAGTTATGAATTTAACTTGATTTCAATAGACCAAATGATAGTAAAAGATCAAATCATTATTAAATCATCAAACCCAGACATTTCTCATTCTAAATGGACTCCATTGGATTTATGACTTGTAACATAAAGATCAAATGTTAGCAACTTTAGGCAAGATTAAATTAAAATCATGAACAAATAAGCCAACCAAACAATGGTGTGGATGATATTCAAATAAATATGATGTGTAAACATGATGATAACACTCTGATCAAATGCAATTTTAATTTTAGGGTACAAATTTTAACAATTTAAGACAAAGTTCCTAATTTTTTTTAAAATGGGGGTATGTTGATTTCAATAAATGGTGACTTATAGGGGAACATAACAATATGTTAGAATTTATAGACTTTGGATTAGACTAATAGTTAAGATACTTATTATATTTGATCAAACACCATTATTAATATTAATTCATGGTTAGAACAAATCTTGCACATGTAGAATTAGGATCAAACATTAAGACAGCCATGATTTGTGTGTGCTTTGATTCCACTTACTCATTTCTATATGATTTAGAGAATAACTTCTAGGTTCATGACTTTAACCACTAACATTGACTTTCACCATGTTTGGATATTAATTAATAACAATGCTTTAACTGAGGAAAGGCTTGGGAATTTCTCTACTACTAGTCAGATGTCCATAGCCCTGATAGAAATGTTTTTGACTCCACTCAAGGCCTTGCTCCATTATCAACTAGGCATCTATAGTCTTCATGGAGATTACCAGAATTACCTTTGCTTACAAAGGCTTTGAGTTTTGTAATAAGGTTCTTATTTGTTTGTATTTTTCAAGTCATCTTGAATTTATAGCAAAGGTTGAGAACCAGGTTAGTTAGGTTTTGGGATTTGATCAAGTGTTAGATCTTTAAACAATCATCCTTGGCTATAAAATTTGTCCCAAGTAGTTAATTTATTTTAAGTACAAGCATGCCTATATTTGAATAATCCATGATTTCACTCTACATGTGCAATCCCTCTTTAAACAAATCTTATATTAGAACAATGTTTAAAATCATAGAGAAAAATTGACCCATTTATTATTCTTTACTAGTTTCTCTAAACTATAACATTAAGCTCATACTTAAATAATCCATGATCAACTAATGTTGAGGAAACATACTTGCATTCCTAAATTTTGGAGTTCTTCTTGAGCATCTAAATGTAGTTTGAGATGAGGGCTATCTAAAAGGACTTATAAGAATCAAGGAACAAAGTAGAGAAAGCCAACAAACCAAACACTAAGCAAATAGGTAAATAAATATATACAAACATATGTACAAATAAGTGACATGAAGGAAAGAACAAAGAGAAACTAACATATCCTACTTATACTAACTCTAGCTAGTGTTATAGTCATTCCATGAAGACTCCAAGTGGGATAGTAGATAAATCATGCTTGAGGTATTTCCAATTCATGGGTAGTGTGAATTATGCTCCTTGTAAGTATTTTAGATTGAAGGTTTTATCTCCAAGTATCTTAGCAATCTAATAGAGCCCAATACATAAAAGTCTAACACGTCCCAATTTACCCTTAGGCTTAGATGCCTTATCCCAAAGAATAACTAAGTCTCCTTGTCTGAATACATTTATCTTCTAACATTTATCAAACCATCTCTTGACTATTGTTTGGTGTCTGATAAAATTGGCAAAATCCTCCTCTCTTTCATCTTCCATCTATATGATATCCAACAACCTTAAAATTTCAAATTATTGGTCCTCCTCCATGTATTATTTCATGAACCTATATGTTGGTAGATTGAAGATGATGGGGAAGAAGGGTTATTGACCATAAACTATAAATAATGGTGATGTTTTGAGAGCTTGTTTAACTCTAGTTCTATTTTCCCAAAGGGCATACTTGAGAAACTTGTGCCATGTTCTAGGTTTATCAGTTCCAGACTTATTTATAGCTTTCATCAATTTATTATTATTTGATTCAGATACTCCATTACCTTGAGGATAATGGTTTGATGAAAACTTGAGGATGATGTTGTTATCATATGCCCATTATATCATCTCTATGGATATAAAAGAAAATCCATTATCACAGACCAGTGATATAGGTGTCCCAAACTTTGTGAATATGTTTTCTTCTAAAAATTTGATCATATCTTTGGTCTTTCACTATTTAGTTACCACTAATTTAGTCTATCTAGTGAAATAGTTAGTATCAATCACAACGTACTTATGACCTTTAGAGGAGTTGGGGTTAATGACCCCCACAAAATATAACCCCCATTGGGAAAAGGGTTTATCAATCACTACTAGCTTGAGTGGCACGGCTTCCTTAGGCTCTTTTGTGTTGAAGACTAGACATGAGTGGCACTCTCTGACATGCTTGTGAGAATCCTTAGAGATTATAGGCCAGTAATAACTAGCACTTATATTTTTTATGTTGTTTTCCTTCCATATGGATGTCCACTTCTTAGCTTTTCACAGAAGGTGCTCATGAACTCAGTTGTTTCACTCTTGGAGATACATCTCAAGTAAATGTCTTTGAAGTTCTTCCTTACATCACTCCATCTTTGATCATAAAATGAGATACTTTGAGCCTTAGATATTTTATTTATTCTTTACTTAACCCTAAAGGACAATAACCATTGATTAGTAAGTGGATAATGATATCATACCAATCATTGGGTTTGAAACTTTGTTGCTCTACTTGCATAACACTTATCTTGGGATTAGTATTGGAAATCAACTAAATTAAACCATAGCACCTTACCAATTTGGTAGTCTTCATCTCAATGTTATATTCTTGGAGCAAAAACATCCACTTTCCTCTCCTTTCTCCTAGTTCATTTTGACTTAGCGTGATTTTAGTGGTAGGGTCTGGTAGGATTACATTGACCTTATTCCTAAGAATATAATGCCTAAAATTTTCTACTACCTTGACCAAAACACATGTTTATTTGTCAATCAAAGAGTAGTTTAATGCAACATTTTTAAATTTAGTTCTTAAAAAAGGTATCATATGATCACATCCATCTACTTTCTGAGTTATAATTATAGTTATTTTATGATCTAAAGCAAAGGAATAAAGATAAAAACATTTAGTAAAGTCTAGACTTATTAGGATTGGGGCCTATCAAATTGCCTCTTTTATTTCCTCAAAATCTCTCTTGGTCTCCTCATTCCAAGTGATCTTAGCCTCTTTCTTGAACATGTCATTTAGAGGTCTTACTATATCTACCAAAGAATGACTTCAATTCCTTGCTATTATTAGAGGTATCTATATTAGATATTGCATTTAGTCTATCAAGGTCTATAGAGATTCCCTCCTTAGTGATAACATGTCCTAATAGTTTTACCTTAGTAACATAGAAAATACTACTCTTTGGGTTGAGAGAAATTCGATACCTTTTGCATCATTCAAATACCTATTATATGTGCTTAATATGATCCTCCCTATTTTTAGAAAAGATGGTAAGATCATCCATGTATATGATAATGCATTTACCTACAAGACCTTGCAAGGCATGATCTATATCCATTTGAAAAGTGGTTCTTACATTTATCAATCCAAAAGGCATTCTCTTGTAGGCATATATGCCCCACTTGGTAGTAAAATTAGTCTTCATCATGTCCTCTTGAATCACAATCACCTAGTTATACCCCAAAAATCCATCAAGAAAATACATCATAGTAGAACCAAAAACAATCTAGTTTACTTGGTTAGGAGAAGTTAGGGGTAATTATCTTTCTCGAATGCTTTATTTAGGTTTCTAAAATCAATTCATAGTCTATTTTCACCATTTTTCTTCTTGACTGGTACTAAATTAGTTACCCAAGTGGAGTGCTTAATGGGAAACACAATCTTTGTATATAAGAGCTTCTTGACCTCTTTGTATATTAGTGGTTCTGAGGTCTGGTTGACATGCCTCTACCTTTTTCTAAAATATTTGTAATTTTATTTTAAAGGTATGGTATGAGTTATGACCTTTGGATCAAACATATTTAGGTCATCATAAGACCATGCTAGGACATATTTATAATTAGTTATCAATGTTTTGGATCTTTTGGACTTAATTATTATACAATTTGTACCAATATTAACTATATAAGGTTGACCTTGAAGTCCAAGATCAATTAAATTATAATCTTTCCCACTTACTTTGGCAATATTGATAGTCTTAGCTAGTTTGTCTATGTCAAATAGTCTCTAAAGGCAATCATGACTTTGGAGAGCTTATTATCATTCAATTGAATGACCTTGTCATAAATTTTACCTTCAATTTTATTATCATTAGGGGTACTAGATTCATTAATAATCACCCTCAAACACTCCTAAACTAATCATGAAGTCTATGATCTATTAATCATCACTAAATACCTCCAAGTGGCTGACATTATTTGGTACCAAGGGACATGGGATTAATTCAATTATAAGCCTTTGTAACTTGGAGTTTTTATTGGGTATAAGGTTGGTTGTAGCTAAATTAAGTTCATCAACAACCTTGTTTTCTTCCCTAGGGATTGACACAATTTTGAAAGCATAAAAACATTCAATTAAGTGCCACACTCTAAATTTATACTTCTTGAGATAGGATGACTTGAATTGATATTTTTTCTTGACTTGATTAACCACTAGTTTAGAATCACCAAAAACTAATAGTTCTTTGGCCTCATGTTTGGTTGAAAATTGTAATCCAAGAATAAGTGCTTCATACTCATCCAAATTATTGGTGCATGTGAACTAAAGTTTGTAAGAGGCAATGTATTCTTTTCCAATGGGATTGATTAATACCACTCCTACTCTAGAACTTGATTTACATGTAACACCATAAAAATAAAGCTTCATAATCTAGGAATATCATGAGAATTTTTAGAGTTACATACCTTTGTGGTGTTAAGAGTGTAAACACCAATATATAAGTTAACCATGTTGACCCTCTCATTAATTGCATTGTACTCAGTGATCATATGCTTCATTTTAGGCTCTCTTTCTATCTTGATTTGGTTGGGGACTCCCTTCTAAGTCAACCACTTCTATGAAAAATCTATTGGCATATAACCATTAAAGCTCCTAGTCTATTCTCTACTCAAAAACATTCCATAATAGATATAAAATAACTATTGGATCCTTGGCTCTGAGGCAACCTGCATGTGAACATTTAACAACTCACCAATAAATTTGACTTTTGATTTATCTAATTGAGTTACAACTCTATTAGATTTAATGGGATTCAAACCTAATTATTCAAAAATACCCTTAGGCATAATATTTATAGATGCACTAGAGTCTAACAAACAATTATATAGATTCTTACCAAAGATCCTGACTATAAATAGTAATGGAGGAACATATGTCTTACTTTTGCGTATTAAAACATTAACATTTGCATACTTTTCAAAATTATCAGGCTTCTTAAACAAATATTCCAATAATAGATCCACTTGTTCTATGATTTGAGTTAACTCATGAAAGGTAATGTTAGCTTTAATCCTTTTCATTTTCTCTACTATATTGTATCTATTCTTATTGGAAGAATTAGATGTATCAGGGATATGCTTAGAAGTACTTCCCTTAGGAGGCTATAAATTGATACCTAATATACTATTAGGAGGATTCTCAAAGTTATTTTGAGGAGTTGAAGTGGTTAATGGTTTCTTCTGCTCCCTATTTCTTAGAGGATAAGTCTTCTTCAAATATTGTTGAAAAGCATAAATCTCCTTAGGAATATCCTCAGGCTCATTATCCTATTGGAAATGGAACTCAAATGTCTCCACCATGAGATTTGAATCAATATATTTGGATGACCTTGAAGAACTAGAAGTACATAAATCACAATCCTTATTAGGGACAACTCCAAAAGTATCTAAATTTTCTTGAAAGGCTTAAAAAGCATTACAAAACTCAACACAATATATTTCTCCATGCTTAGAAGTGCAATGAACTATATAATAGTTAGGTAAAGAAACATAAATAAGATTTATATCAAGTATATTCTTATTAGTAGATGGTTCATTATTCTTGTTATTATGGTATATATCATTCTAAAAAGAATTAGTGGTCCTATTAAGCTTTTGAAAGGAGAAATTCCTACCAGATCTCTTTCCAGTATTGCTTACTTGATTTTATAACTAAAAGAAGATAGTGTTAAGCTTTTGAACCATTTTGAGGATAGAGTCACTCTCATTATTTGGTGTCTCAAAATTATGAACTTGAGTATTATCACTAGCTATAGGCATTAAATATTTTTGATCTAAATAATGTGGTCTATTGGTAACATTATTCAGGAATCCTAGGTTTTGAGTAAGATGTGCATGACTCAAAGGTAGTTGGTTCAAGACTGTAAGTTGGTTTAAGGAAGGAAAATTTTGGTTGGGATTGGGAATGAAATTAATAAAAGGTAAATGTGGATTGACACTAAGAATGGATTATTCAAATTTTACTTAGGGTTGTATCTAGTCATTAATGATCATAGCCTTAGCACAAGTTAAAGTTAATATATTCATGGGCCCAACAACTCTCTTTACATACATAGAATTCATGGGATGTAAGGCATACTTATATATTTATAAGGATAAATCCTTATTAGGCCTATAAGGAGCTATGGTACTACTAAACATCTTATAAAATCTAGCATTAAAGGCTCTTATGGGCTCATTTGCATCTCTTTTCACTATGGTGAATTATTGGTAAAGTACACAAGGACTAATGATTTTACCAAATTGGTCAATGAAAACATTGTTAAAATCAACCCAACTAGTAATGTAGTCTTTATGTAGGTTTAGAAATAATTCATATGCAAGATATTTAAAATTAAAATAAAATAGTCTACATGTACATCTTCATGAGTCATATTCAGCAATCTTAAAGCAGTTTTTAAACTTTTAATATGTTCTTCAATGGTTATAATGACACTAAGAATAAATGTTGGCAAATACTTTTCAATTTTATGAGGAAGGTCATATATCAAACATGGAACATTGATTAAAGAACCACCTAGCCAATCCATACCCTGATAGGGATTGAAATAAGAGCACACTAAACTGGTGAAGTTGGAAAAGACTTTTCAAATATGTGATTATCTTTGTCTCACCTAGTTCTCTTGTGAACTTATAATGAAAGTAGAGGTTTTATAGTCACTAAACATGACATTGTCTTGATTATTTATAATTTTAGCTTGTGTGCTTTTAATCTTATTTTAAATATGATGTGGTAGTCTTATCTTTGTAGGGAACAATGATCAAGCTTGCACTTTAAGCCAATTTTACAAAGATCTATATAAAAGATGACAAAGGAAAATAATATTTAACTAAGTTAGCTTAAATATGTATCTAAACACATAAATATGATTGACCTTTACATGTTTAATCTCAAATAAACTCAAATTTGTAAAATATCTATCTATATTAGATCAAAATAACTATTACTAACCTCAAAACTATTGAATTGACAAAGCTTAAGCCATATTTACCAAAATTAAGCATATACCTTAAAATAACATTGATATTTGTCTAAAAGAAGCACAAAGATTGGTCTCATACCATAAATATCAATGATCTTTACACAATTGAGAAAAAAATGACACAATTGTTCAAAGATTACACCAATCTTTGAACACAATTCATAATAATGATAAAAAATACTTCAATTCTACAAAGATCTAGTTTAATGCTCTCCTTATAACACTAATTAAGCCCCTCTTGTTGATGCTTGAAATATGTATCACATGTGTCTATAGTGTTCAAGAACACTCCTCATTTTATAATTATAAGAATTTAACTCATGAGTTGCAGGTTGTGATAATCCTATTATATGTTGATATAATAGAGGCAAAACAAGTGGATTGGTTCAAAATATTTATAATATTTGGTGGTTGGGAGCCACTATGGACAAATAGTTGATCTATGCAAAATATGAAGTATGCTAAGAATGGTGAATTATGATCAATAACTAATCTAATATAAATATTTATAATATAAATTAAGCTAGAGTGATTTGGTTAAAAAAGGAGCAAAAGGAATGGTAAGGTAAAGAAGAGATATTGTTATCTTCATTCTGAATATCATGACAAAGTTAAAATATCCTCCATGCATGCACTTAACCAATGTAATACATGAGGTAGCATAATCTCAAATCTTATTAGATATTAAGGAAAAATCTAAGGATGGTATGAAATAATGTAAATAAGAACTAAGTTCATTGTAAAGATTCAACCTTGAAAGCAAACATCATTATCCCAAATGAAAGAAGAGTAAGAAAATGAAATGAACCTAAGAACTTTTAATTAACCTAGCATTAGCACAAGTTAATAGATTTGCATTTAAATGTCCACACTAGGAATTTAAAAGAACCATTCAAATATAAAAATCAAAACAAACAAGAGAGAGAGAAGTTAGGATAACAAAAGACATAAGCAAATTTGGAAAAACTTTGTAGAATTCCTTGCTTATATTAATTTCTCAAAAGTTACAATTAGATTTTAGATCTAAGAACTCCCTCCCTTTTTACAATTGACAATGCTCTTTTTATATAATGCAAGGAAACATGTTGGTCAATCCTATCCAATTACATAAGTACAAGTGTTAGGATAGTTGTCCTTTCCATAATTTTTCTAGAATACACTAGACTTTCCCTAATGGACTAATCTATAAGCAATGTGTTTTTCAAATTGCACATGCCTTTACAAAAAGAATATTACATGTCAAAAATATACAACGCTAGTTGTAAAAGAATATTCATAACTTTGGGACCTTAATGTTATTCATTGATAAACTAGAGGTCAGTAATGTGTCCTATGAATAGCTCTTTTCTTGATATCCTATGTTCCTAAGGTATTCTTATCTCTTTTCAAAGCCTATTTGAAGCTCCCAACATCTTTTATCTTCTCGTCAACCTCCATCTTCCCTTGAAATGAGAAGTCTTATGCTTGAACTAACTACTCAGAGCTTTGATTTTTTAGTCAAGACCTTGATTAAATTCTTGACTTGGTAGCTCAAGGCTTGTCATTGGCTAACTTGGCCTATATACATTATCTTCATTTATTCACTAATTCTTGCCTATTTTTGACTGATTTAAGGAATTAAATAAGTTAATTATGGTGTCTTTATATAGATTGAGTCTATCTTCTTAGTTTGACATGATGGTAGCCTCTTCTAAATTTGTTTTATTATAAGATACCTTTGATCATTGTAGCAAAACCTCCTTACAGACATGTTCTCCTATTGTGATGGACTGTTCATTTTCAATGGCTCAAAAATAAATTGGCTAATTATTGTCCCTTGTGGCATCAAATTATGCATCTTTTAAAACTCTATCTTCTATATCTGAAGTTAGATAGAGCTCTACATCCTCCCTTGAAATGCCCTTTCAATCTACCATAGTTATCGATTTATCCAAATTGCTCACTAGTGGTCTATAGTTTGATTCTAGATCAAATTACCCTTATAGAGATGATGATTCAACTTCTCAAGATTGATTAAGGTGAATACAAGGTTGAACTAAGGATCCTATATTTGCTTAGGGCCTTTTGAAGTTTTTATAGTGCTTCAATGGTGGTAACTACCTGAACTTGTATGAGCTTCATTACTTAGATCCAATTAAACTATGTACTTATGATCTTATGTTTCTTGAGGCTACATGTTCTTCCACATCTCATATTATATTGACATGGATCTGATGTGGTACCACCATGACATCCATGTGGCATTTTTCTCATTCATATTTGAAAAATGATGTTGCCTTTTAAAATTCTCACTTGATTTCACACCATTAGATCATCTTTACATGGATCAATATGAAGCATTGATCTTGATATAAGAATTTGAATTATTTGGCTACTCACAACATTCCCCATGGTTATGACACTTGTCACTTCTACATTTGCTTTGACCTTTCAATATTTGCTACACACCATTGACCTCGATTACATGGATCAAATGTGATCCATTGGATCATCCTACTTAATTATACCTCTTTCTTTTTAGATCATTGATATAAATATATATGCTCATCTGTAGACCATT
Organism: Torreya grandis; assembly: GCA_037957365.1. NCBI lineage: Eukaryota > Viridiplantae > Streptophyta > Pinopsida > Cupressales > Taxaceae > Torreya > Torreya grandis. Next base: position 1,765,056 of record JARHVA010003481.1, on the reverse strand, counting down.
GATCTTGAAAACATGCTCAATGTTTAATTTAGTGGCTAACAACTATGCCACATGTCATCTACACATTCATATTGACTTTTCAATGTTCATTTCACATCGTTGGATCATCCTTGTCTAGGCAAATGTACTCCATTAGATCATGATCTTTGAGGTTGAACACCATTAGTTGCTAAGTGTTCTTTTTCTAAAATTGTGACACTTGTCACCTTCTCACTTGTCTTAGAGCCCCGTTGAAGTTTTGACTTGATATGCACCATTAGATCAATCTAGCCTAAGTAAAAATGTGTTGTTGATCTCATGAAGGTGCTCAAACTTTATCTTAGGAACATGATCTTTGAATTTTAAAATTTAATGTTTCATCATTGATCTTGCTCATCTAGGGAAACATGGACCATTGATCCTATAAATAAAAACAACATTTAAGTCAATGCATAATGTTTTGGACTATAGTTTTATTTCATGTTAATAAACACAGGTAAGACTTTAGAAAAAAATTTAAGCTAAGTTTCGAGACATAATAAAAGGCACCCCATGGATAATAAAAGATGTATCATATAATTTTAGGAAAAGGCCTTTAGGTTAAGTCTATAGACATAACAAAAGTCTCAGAGGTTACTTATACCATGTATAAACAAAAGGGACTAAAAGGGGCTCAATAAAATAAATAGACCAAGTGTAAAATTTTTAAAATAAGGTCTGGTCATGTTAATAAACATGACTAAACCTTAGGATAAAAATATAACTATGTCCATGACATAATAAAAGGGACCCTACATCTAGTTAGATTGTGTTAAGATAAAATGGAACAAAGGGGGCTTGGGATGTGAATACCTTAGGCTAGAGATTTTAGACTATGGTCTTGGTCATGTCAATAAACATGACTAAGACCTTAAGATAAAATAAAACTAAGTCAAATTAAAGTGTTCCCATGAAACTTTAAATAAAAACTCCTATAAATTTTGAATTTAATTTAAAGGATATGAGCTAGGGTAAATGGATTTAGGGTTTTAAGTTTATCAAACATGAATTCAACTTTATATCAATACACCAAAGGCTATTAAAAGATCAAATCATTATTAAATCATCAAACCCAAACATTATTCATTCAAAATGGACTCCATTGGAGTTGTGACTTGAAACATAAAGATCAAATGTTGGCAACTTTAGGTAATGTTAAATTAGAATCATGATCAAATAAGCTAACCAAAACATGGTGTGGATGATCTTCAAATAAATATGATGTGCAAACATGATAATGACACTCTGATCAAATGAAATTTCAAATTTTGGCCACAAATTTGCATAATTTAATATAAAGATCCCTATATTTTAGATATGGGAGTATGTTGAACTCAATAACATAAAATATCAATTAAAATATAGTTTATTGGTATTAATCCATAAATTTAATACCATAAAAACCATGTTTCAAGTTTTAATGTCATATTCTATGCACATGAAAGAGTATACTTCTCCTCCTCATATCCATGATGATGATAGTTACTTTCCCTCTAACTAGGTCCATGATATCATTCAAACATGAGATGATGCAACCCTATTATTACTGGTACACATACTCAACTATCCATACCCTCACCTTTCCCCTATAAGGTGTGTGCCTACATGTTCAATAAAAAGATTCTAGGGCTTGAACTTGTAAGACTCTAATGGATCACATTATCAGTATGAGTAAGCTAATATCATAATTACAAAAATCAAAATTAGTTATTAAGTGAAAATGTCACATTATTAGAAAATAAAATTACATGTACAAAGTATTCAGAATATGATAGTGTTCATAATTTATATGCATAAACAACTAAAAAACTTGTGCCTAACACTCTTTCATATACAAATAATAAATTACAAGATGAACAATATAATCAAGATCAAAATAATACATAAGATGGGAATTAGGACACTCTCCCCCCACTTAACAATGAAAATCTTATTATCAATAAGGTTGAGATTTTACATATTTTTAGACACAAACTTCAGGAATAGCCCAATGATCATGAAAAAAGTCAAAAATACATAATGTAAATAAAAAATAAATCAAATAATGGTCAATATTATACTCCCCCAGATAACAATATTGTTACACCTAGTTTGGGGGCAACTCAGCTAGTACACCAACCTATTTTAACCTTAAAACCTTTAGTAGAAGCTACACCTCCTATGGTTATTTCATCCTCTCTATATGTACAATATTTTATACATGACATTCAATCTATACAAGATAAGGTGTTAAATCTTGTGTAGGTAGATAATAGACCATCCAATGCCTTCTATTCTCATGTTATTTTACATACACTTTTGGCACATCACATAGTGGAAACTCCTTTGTCATATAGATTCATGGAACCTGAGCTTACTTTTTATGATGTTAAAGGTGACCCAAATCACCATATATGATCTTTCCATGTAGCATGTTTAGACTATGTGTCTAATGATTGGTTCCTTACTAAGTTGTTCTTGCATATTCTAAAGGACTATACCTTATAATGGTTATATGATCTTCTAAATCAATCGATCACTCCATTCAATCCATTGGAATATATTTTTCTAGGACACTTTTAAATTAACATTAGTGATAAGATATCATATACTCAATTATCACAAATGAAGCAAAAAACCAATGAGCCTATTCTAGAATGTCTTATAACATAAAACGGTTAGAGCATTTGATGACTAAGTAGTGATTATTTAACCCTTAGTATATATTAGGTTATTTATTAAATAATAATATATTATTTATTAAAATGAGTTATAAACCTCATTAAAATAAATAACATTATTATAATTATTTAAAATCTACCAATATTTTTAATTACTCTTTAGGATGGTTGGACCTGTTATTCACAATGGTCACATCCCTTCAAAATTCACTATAAAATAGGATTTACCCCTTTTTATGAATTATTGTTGGATTCACAAGATTATTCACAAGAATTTATTCAAGATTTTTGTGAAGGTTATTTTAGAGAGGAGAAGTAAGAAGAGAAGTTGTATTGGAGTACTTTGTTTCTCGATATATGCAAATCACTTTTAGTGGGTTTTTTACCTCATAGAGGTTTTACCATGTTAAATATTGCATTTGTGGTAATTTATCTATGTGATATTATTTGATTTCAACTACATTTTTATATCTTGTGTATTTACTATATTCCTACATGGATTCTATCAAAAACTATAATGGCAAGGATAACTAGACACATGATAGATAGAGAGCTCCAAGACATATTCAAACAAAGATTACTACCAACATTGCATGAAGATATCTTATTTAATAATTTTCCAACCTTCACATATTTATGCCACATAATGAAATAAAGGCAAGTCAAGCTTATCTATATGGGAAAATTAAAGTGCAAAACTATATTAGAGTCAGCCATTAAAAGTTGTAATAAGACTCCATCCAAAGTAAGGGATATTAAAAATAAGAGTTATCAAAAGGACATAATTAATGTAGATTCAGAGCCACCTTCTCATCTTGTTTTATCATCTCCTCCATGGAGAGTTTTCACTAATCTTCTATAATCACTAACACATTTTTTATAGTATCACTTAAAATACAATTTCATATCTCTCCCTCTCATCAAAGAGGTTGGTATGACATAACCTCTTTCAAATATTTATGATTCTAATGCATTCAATGAATATCATAGGGTGACAAGCCATACTACAAACATATTCATCACCATGAAACACAAGATATAATATTTAATATAAACCAACATCATTGATGTGGGCACACTCACAAAGGCACCTAAATTTAAAAAAATAGAAGCTAATGCATTGAAAATATTTTCAGATCTATTTCTAAATTGTATAGCTAATGAGGCAAGGGGGACTTTAGGTGTTCACTATATATACTAGGCACATCCATCGATAATATCTTAACACAGTACTATAGAGGATGCACACCCCATACACAATATCATTGGTGTGTGTCCTAATACAATACCAAATAGACCATAACTACCATTTATAATCTTGATCATAATTTCCATTAGTACACCATAGATTTTAGTTGGACCACTAGTGTAGGTGAGGTTTAATCCTACATTGTTACCACATATGTATACTCTCCAATGGAGACCCTTATTATATAAACCCCTATGTCAGAGATATGTTATAGACTCTAGTTTAATGTTATTGAGTTTCCATATTTCTTAGCATAAGGCACCCATGCCATCTATAACATCTTCTACCAGATGGGTCCCTAAAACCCCTATAATCTATAAGACATCCTAATCAAATTCATAGATTCCTAACACCACTTAACAAGTAGTGATAGATATAGATCACTCAATACAATAATCTCTAAGACCTCATTTACCTTTTCATACAACATGCATGATTATTGTTCCTTTATTTAACACACGTCACATTGATAGTGTGTCTCCCATGAGACTAATCATTTAGAATGTTCCTCCCTTATTGTACATAGTTTCCTTATTTCTCTCTCCTTATATATAGTTTCATTTTCATGTTGCTTTTACATAAATTATACCTAAAAAATACAAAAATTATATAACATTTCTAAACAAAAAAACATTCAAATATTTACTAAAAAAATGAATTATAGTTTGTAGGCATTGACATGTTTACATCTCTTATATTTTCCAAACACTACATATTCTAGCTATCTTAGTATAATCAATTTTAATCATATATAAATTTATCAAGTGTTTTCATATACTTATAGGACCCAGGTCCACTAGACAGATCTAAATTTGCTATTATCTACCCACTAGGGCCATATAAATAGAAACACATATTCCTCATTTGATACATTTAACCATTTGGGGGCATCCTATAGATAGTTCAATTACTAGGTTACATATTTATAAACTATACATCAAAGATTTAGCATCATTATATCTTGATATTTATCATCCTACACATACTAATATTTTTTCCTACTACTACATTAGACTCATCTTATGTACATATTAGCTCTTATACATATTTGTACCACATGTTCATGCATACTTTCATTTATATCTTTCCTAGTTTAGACTTGATTATGTCATTATGCTTGTTTAATTTGAGTTCATTAGAATATTCCATTTCTCTATGGCTTTATGCCACTTATTTTCATTATATGTATGCTTTGGAAATGTACGCATGTCCTTGTGTGTACCATCCTGATTATGTATGTATTAATTTGAACATGTCCTTCTATGTGGTTCTAATCTAAATTGTTCAATTTTTGCATATCTAAAAATTTGAACATGTCCTTTTATGTCTTGATTTTTAAGATTTAATGACGTGTGCCCATGTCCCTTGTATTATGGCACTTTGGCCTACTTTGTGTGCCTCATATATGTTTTATATATGCTTTCTTATATACATCATGGCCATGACACTTATTTATTATTTGTTACACACTCTAGTTTTATATGCCATGAGGGACCTCATATAGCTTCCCTTATTACTTGGGTGTCATGATGGACATCATGCCCCACCCCCTAGGTAGATAATTAGTTATTACTTACATTTTTTTATTCATATACATTTTTATATGTATCTTGACAACCTTGTGCATTTTATATCTAACACACATCATACACTATAAACTTATGCTAAAATTAGTTTACATTATGATGTTATGTATGAACATTGTATTGGTTTATTACATATATATCATATATGTTATGGCTAACACACATTTTTTAGATATTCTTCTTTTAAGGTTATTTCTTACATAGGTTCAACAAATCCCCTCAAAATAAGGGGAATTCATAGGGTTTTGTCACATATATTAGGTTATACAAATTCACTCAACATATAATTTTCAGCACACATGTACAAAATACATAGATCAATTTTAGGAAAACATAGTGGGAAATAGTGACAAAGAGATCAGTTATAGTTGAAAAAAAATCAAAACAATTACACATTAGCTCCTAAATTGGGACATTATCACCACATTTCACTACTATCCAAGATATGAAACTACTATCTAGTAGCCTTACTTTCAAAAAAATATAGGTTGGCCTAGAAAGTACAATAGGTAATATCTAGGTTTACACAAGTTCAACTATAGACTACTAATTTTGGCTTAGTTTAGCTCATATTCATAATAGTTTACTCAAATTAGGGGCATCATGCATGGCATGACCATTCTCATTTCAATTTAGATGCTCAAATACAAATTATTAAAACTTAGTCTAAAATCCATATGTTCAGTTATCAAATTAGGGTGAATGTGTGTGGCACATTATTTATGTATGCTTAATTATTCACCAGTTGATTAGATGGAATGAAAAAATACATATAACTATCTACATTGTACACATTAGACACCATGTTTCAAGTCACACATTAGATTCAATATTACTCCATCTATAGTGGTTGGCATTCTTGAGTCACCCAAATCTAGCTAATATTCCCTAGTGTATACAGAGTTGACATACATAGTTTTAATTACTATTACACATCTCTAGTTATAATGTGTAATTTTAGTTGTAGATGCATCTACTACACATAGGTAGGCAATGATGGAGTTAGTTTCTACTTGAGTTCTTGAGCCACCTACATGAGAGGGTTAGACATACCATCAGTCTAATCCACACTATTTATAGGCCATGATCCACCAAGAAGGGGTTGGCAATGATGAAGTGAATATTTTATTGAGTTATTGAGCCACCCATACATAGGGATTGAATAATCCATCAAATCAATCCAAGATATTCACCAACTAATCACTATTTACACACACATGTTGTCACCAAGTTTATGCATTGGTTCACATACCCATTGAGTTGTATCCATTCATGTTTTCTCTCTTATCTCTTTACTCAATTTTTTCTTTGCTTTTGATATCTCTCTATTCATTTATGTATTCATGTCTCATTTTCAATATATGAAATGGATCACGCTTCCCATATTTAGATACAAATTCATAGGATTTGCCTCTTAGGTAAGTCTAAGTATGCTTCTTTTTCCTTTATCCTAGTCATTTCACTCTAGTGAGTTGGTTCCTAGTTGTACACCTCTAGAATTCAACCTTGCACACTTGAAAAGATGGAACACATAGATGATGAACCTTAGTTATGTAATTATATCTAGGGAATGGTTTAACATTAGATGGACTAAACATAGATAATGACTATAAGATACCAATAAAGGGTATGCTTAGTTCCCTGCTACTTCTATCTTTACCTAAACCAAGTTGAGAGGACCTATAAGTTAGCATCATCACAAGGAGGGATACTACAGGTCAATATCCAAGGAATTATTCGCACATGTATAGCTATGATCAAATCATAACCAAACTTTCGTAGTCCACTCAAGAACATTTATTACATATACCGAGCAAATGATTTCAAATCAAACACAAGCTATGAAAGATAGATAAAAATGTGATTGTAATATTCATTTTTATATAAAAATTGACAAAAAAGGGCCAAATGTAAAATCACAATGTTGACATTTAGAGATCAATCACAGACACATTTCAAATTTACAATACTTATGTATTTTTAAGCAAATAACACTTGAAATATTCAACATTTATTACCTTCAGGGGTAAGATAGGTAAGATGAGTTAGTTATATATAAAAGAGTTATGGTGGATTTCAATATTGGGAATTCCTTCAACAACCATTCTATCATTCATTTTAGGATAGAAAATATTGATAAATAAGATAAGAAAACTATCAAGAATGATTTACATTCATTGATACAAATGCAATGTAAACATTCAAATGATCCTTAAGAACTCCAAGGCATACACTACAAATGAGGTCTCAAGCACCTTATCCTATCAAATCCATAAATATAGGATATCCTTAAAATATTATCAAAAAAACATTCCCAAATTACAATTCATAAAGGAATTGACAAATAAGATTCATGCCCAAAATGACTACCATTAAGAGACATAAAACCTAATACACAATCAATAGTGCATGAAGAATGTGCTATTACACTTCATTGACAAGAAAGAGTAGAAATCACAGGTAGATTCCATTAACTTGAAATTAAATACACATATATCAATGTTTAGAATGTAGACATGGTGAAAATCATGGTGGATTATCTCTAAAATAGGGGAGACATACAAAATGCTCACAGAGTTTGCTAATGACTATACAAATACAATGACCTTAGAAATAGATACAAAAAAAAACAAAATATCAAAATCAAAAAGCCTCTATAAAGAGGATATTTATGAAAGTTGAAAAATCCTAACCCCTTAAAAAATCATTGTAAAGAAGACAAGCCCTCTTTAATTATATAAAATTTTCTCACCTAGGATATTCTTAAAAGATGCTCTATCTAGAAGATATATATACATACACCTAGAAGCTAATACTCTGAAAAGTAATAATTCTAGTAAATTATATGTCCATGTAATGATGATATATGATCTTCCCAACTAAAATTTTGTTGCATTTGAGATTGAAGGAGAATATTCTTCCTGGGTGAAAACAAACTTTGTCTACTTGTGCAACCATTTTGCCCACTCAAGCTGAGGATGACCTACCAACTAAATATTTGGTTACTAAGGTCTTCATCACATACCTTATTCAAAATAATGCTTGAAGCACTAAACTCACCTTACCAAGCTCTATCACAATCCTTTTCTAGCCTTTGATTTTTCCCTTACCAGTTCACATTTTATTTTCATTTTTACCACCAAACCTAATAATGATATGTGGATATTTTACCTCCATTTTGCCTTGGTGGGTTTTTAGACTTCACGTGTCAATTCACACTTGGTAGGATTTTGAAACCCACTTGCATGTTTACACTTTTTAGTCGTTGGTGGGATTTTATACCTCATTTGCATATTTACATGATATGGGTTTGGGGATCCCACTTAAACATTTGCAATTTGCTCTTTATGAAAAAGTGCACATCCTCCCCACATTTTGAGCTTGTTCATAAATGTCACATTCACACATGATTCAAGCTTTTACTAATAATTTGTGAATTCCATGTTAAAGTTGCAATGCAACATTGTAACCCCTAACAAATCTATGAACTTTTTCTATCAAGTTTACACTTTTTTGAAATATTTTCTTGTGATTTGACCTTTGACCTCCATAAAAAATTTGTCATGACATTAGCAAAAAATCTATGTACTTTCGGAATTTATTTTCAATTTTTAAAATTATACGTCTAGACTTATTTTTCCCTTAGAAATTTCTAGTGCATTTGACTATAGACCTCCACATGGACCTTGTTTTCCCTTTGAAAACTTTCACTACACTTTGGGCCTTGAACCTATCCACCACAAAAGTTCCACTAAAATCATATGTTCCTTTAGTTTTAATTACATTGAATCAATATCTACCCTCTTGAACTCAAATTTTAATTGTGATTTTTATATTTCAATAAATGCATCTAGATCCATGTCATATTCCAAGCAGCCTGCTACTACACAACATAGGGATATTTCAATAGCTTGAAACAAGATGGTTGGTTCTTTTAGAAGGTGGAAATTTTTCATCACATAAGAAAGGATTTGATCTTTCATACTCATGACCCCATTTAGAAGATGAAATATTTTTCATAGCTTTAATAGTTCCAACTTGATTTTGCTATGAAGGCATTGATTTACCAAATGTAAAGTCTTTACATCCTCATATTCCTCAAATTTGATAGTAGCTTTTGTAGTCCCTTATTATTTCCTTTTTATATGCTCTCCCAAAACTAAATCTGATTGAATTTTAGAATCGTATGAATCTTGATCACTCATGGCTCTAAATTAATTCCCACATTGCCTTTTTCTTCTAGGCTTAAAAGATATTTTATCATTAGCAAGTGATTCCTTATTTCTTTCATCAATTTCTTGAGTAGAATTGGTTTTATCTCCATCTTCCCTTTCCACCCTATCCTCCCTAATATTTTTAAATGACACATAGACTTTACATGGCCCATTCTATCTTCATGAGGTCATATTTGAATTTGTAGAGACACATGGACCTTTTTATTGATGCAAGATTTTAGAATTTATGTGCATATTTGCATTCCATGGGTTTAGAGAATCTACATGCACTTTTTCACATTTAGAAAAGTGCATAAAATTCATGTATTTTTGTGTTTATTTTTTATTTGAAAATTCATAGTGCTTCTTTTTCTAGCAAATGTTCCTTACCTCAGGCTTCCACTTGTTAAATGCAAATTTTCAAGTTAAATTTGCATTGCAAAGGGATAGAATATCCTTGCATCCCCATAAATATCCATAAGCCAAACTTTTCTTGAAATTTGAAATTTTATTATGTTTTTACCTCTTATTTCCATGTGTAATTTAAAACATATGCATGATATTTGAAAAATTTGAGGCTCTTTATTGATGACATGTTGTGTCAGGCTTCGAGGCTCAGACTTTTGTTTGCATGTTAAGACTTGCAATGTAATATTGTTTTTTTGTCCCAAAGATATGAACTTTATTTTTATTTTAAAATATCTACTTTGATTTTTATTAAAATTTTCATGGGATATGTACCTTCACATGCACATTTCACATTACAAATTAAATTTGTAATGTGATTTTTTATTCCCCTCTCAAAGTTTTGAACCCATATCATTTGTAATAGGAAATATTAAACTTAGTATTTTTAATACCTAGTCATTTTTTTATTCTTCTTGACTCAATTCCACCATATACCCTATTGATGCTACATTAAAAACATGAAAATAATTAAGCATTAGTGAACTCAAATTTCATGGGGTTTTCACAACATGATTGCAAAAGTGGATTTTTATTCTGGATGAACACTTCTATTTATTTATTTTAGGGGGCTAATAGTTATACTTCCTGAGATACCCATATCTCAAGAAAGGGCACAAATTTCCTGAGTAGATTTGGGAACTAACACTATCTCTTTCTTGGGGATGTACACCCCTTGTAGGCATTCAAAGAATCCCAAAAAACAAGACTAGATGCCTATCCATTGGTCCATGGAGTTATAATTTTGGAAAATTATTAATAGGCAACCATTGGAAACACCAAAAAAGGGGAAACCAATAAAATAGACTAGGAGGATATGATAATGAACACACAATGAGAAATAATAAAATAACTATACAAACAAAGCCGAACAGAGAAGGGCACCAAATAAAAAATATATAGATTATAATTACTTTACAAAAGCATGGACTCAGTCAAGGAAGTGCTTTAGATGTTTGCCATTAATTGTTAGTTCCTATATTTCACCATCTAAATATCTTAATAGGAAAGTATGTTCCCCAATTCTATAGTCAATATAATAAGGGTTCATCCACAAGGCACTAAATTTTCTTGGTTTGCCTTCCTCTTCATGTCTATTATCTTAGAGTAAAACTAAATCTCCTATTTAAAAAGTTCATGGAGAAACCTTATTATCAAATATTCTTTTGAGTATTTACTTGAAATTTATGTATTTTTCATGAGATTATCTTTTAGTTTCATCAAGTTTAATAATATGGTTTATTAAACTTCCATAGTGGATAACTTCATCATCTTATTCTAGCTATTGCATGAATTGGTAGGTTAAAAACTATAGATTCATAGGTAAAATAATTGAGATCCATAAATAATCTCAAAAGGGATTTTACTTATATCTCTCTTAGTTTTAATCTTATCATCCCCTAAACCAAATTTCAACTATTCACCCACTTCTTCTTAGTTTCTAAAGTCCTTCTAATGATTTTGATTAGGTTATTATTATTGGATTCTACTTGCCCATTCCACTAAGGTTTGTAATTGGAAGCATATTTTAATGTGAAAATGTATTATTTACTTAATTCCACTAAAGGTTTATCTCTAAAACTCATTGCATTATCATCAATTATCTTGATAGGCACACCAAATCTACAAATAATGTGATTCAATAGAAAGTCCATGATCACTTGATGTGTGGCATTTTTTATAGGGACCATCTCAACCCATTTTTTGAAGTATTTGGTTGTAACTAATATCCAACTATGCTAAACACTTGATGTATTAGTGATATCTCCAACAAAATCCTTTCCCTATTGTCTAAATGAGACTTCAATTTATATAGGTTGTAAGGGGAGATAACCAAAAGCTTTCAATCTTCCAGTAAAGCACTAACATTTCTCACATTTTATTACTTTCTATGAAACATACTTGAATAGTGATGACCACCAATAACCATCTCTCAAGATATTATGATTTATGAATTTAGGTACAAACTGACCACCACATACCTCACTATGAAAATCTTTAATTAAATCAGTAATTTCTTCTTCTACTAGGCATCTTAAGAGAATTGCATCTAGATTCTTCCATTCTAGTCCATTTTTAGTCAAGAGATACTTTTGAGATATGATATTAAGGTTATCATTTGATTCTTATCCAAGTTAAGGGGATAATTCAAACTTTACAAGTAATAAACAATACCCCTATACCATAAAGACATGTTAATTTGACTTAAATAATAATAAATATTAAAAATAGTAGTGTTTACCTCCATAGCCTGTAAATTGGTCTTAGCCACAAGCCTGGCTAAGCCCATCCCTCTCAATAGCTTGGCAGTTTAGATCTTCATGTTATAATCTTACAACTTGTTGACCCACCTATACCTCTTGATTGATACTTCAATCTAAGTCAAGATGTCTTTGACCATTGTATGTGGGACATATACAACAATATTTAAAATTAGAATATAAGATCTAAATGTTTTAACAGCTTTCAAGAGGGCAAAAACTTATTTTTATGTGATAGTATAGTTTATTTTATATCCATACATAGATTTACTAAAGAAAGATATAGGATATTCATGACCATCATTATTATTTTGTAGTAGAATAATAGCTACAATACTTTGTGATGCAAAAGAGAAGATTTAAAACTCTTTAGTGTAATCAAGAATGGACAAGATATGAGTAGAATTTAAGGCTCCTTTGATGTGATTTAAATCTTGTATGACCTTTTCCTCCAACTTTATAGTTTGGTCCTTTTTTAACATTGAAGTAATAGGTAGAGTTATCTCTGTAAAGTTAGACACAAACCTCCTTACAAACTTGATTTGTCCAAAGAAGGACTGAATTCCATTCTTGAATTTTTAAATAGGCACTTTATCAATAGATTACAATCTCTCCAGATCTATAATGACACCATTCTTAGTCATTATGTGTCCCATTAACTTAGAATTTTATACCCCATAGTGACATTTCTTTGGATTAGGGGAAATGCCAAATTCCCTCTATCTAAGAAACACTTTTTCTAGATGATCCAAATGCTATTTTCAATTTTTGGAGTACAATGTGATATCATATTGATACACAAAAATAAAATTGTTAATTAACCCTAAAAAATCAACATAAATATCTCTTTAAAATGTTACACTATCATTCATTAACCCAAAAGGCATCCTCATATAGACATAAGTTCCCTAAGGCATTGTAAATGTAGTTTTGGGTCTCTCAGATTTTTTTACCACAACTTGGTTATATCTCTAGAAACCATCTAATGTGGATAACATATATAATCTTGTAACACTCTCCAATATTTTATCCATATCAAGGACGGGGAAATTATTTTTGAGATAATATTTATTTATAAAATCCACACACAAGTAGATGTCACCATTCTTATTTCTTACAAGGACTAAGTTTGCCACCCATATTGAATACTTGATGGGTTGTATAATACCATTGTACCTTAATTCATTTAACTCTTTCTTCATATTTTTGGTCAAGATGGAGTTAATAAGTATTTGATTTTTCCTAAAAGGTTTGCTACTAGGATGTAAAGGGATGACATGTTGAAATAGATCTTCTATATATGCTTTCAATTTAGAATAAGACCAAGTCATGCAATCCTAATACATCTTTAGCAATTTCATGTAGGAGTACATATCTTTTGCACTCAAGTGATTACCAAGATATAATTTTCTTGGATTTTCTTCAGTGCCCAAGCATTCAATCACATCTTTAGAGATAAAGAGATCTCTACTTTTAATTTTGTCTTCTCCATCAAAAGATGCCTCTAAACTCACCAATCCTCTTGAGATGGTGTTTGTCTTCAACTAAATGATATATTTCCCAAACAAGTTTTCTTTCCCATCATAGATTTGGACCATGGATTCCAAGTCTATGATCTAATCTTAAAATTTAGCTTCACAATTAATAAACATTTTAATATGATCATCATCATCAAAGACTTGCCAATGATGAATCTTATTTAGGAATGAAGGTCTGACAAGTACCTCCACTTGATACTGACTGTGAGGGTTCATATTCTCATTTTCAAATTAAACACCCAAACCTAAAATTCTATTAGCTTCCTCCTTGAAACTTATATCATGATAATAAATATTGGAAGTGTTAAAGAATTCTAACAAATCCCATACAACATTTATATATTGTTTCAACCTTTTATTTTTGGTGGCATAAGCATTTTAGACCTTCTTAACCACTGAATTTGAATCACCCTTTACAATTAGGCTTTTAATATCATGTTATTTGGAAATCCTCAAACCAAGCAAGAGTGCCTCATATTCCACAATGTTATTAGTGCACTCAAAAGATAATCTGAAAGAAAAATTAAAAGACTTTTTATCTGGGGCGTAAAAGATAACCCTAGCTCTATTTCCAAGATTAGAGAAAGCCCTATCAAAACACATTATCCAAACATCATTACTTTATTTTTCAAACCCAACATTAAGAACAATATATTTTTCAACAAAATCTATGTTTCCAACAAAGTTACCTAACTCTACATCAGTGTACAAGACTTCATTTAGAGCACATCTTATATCTTTAATCACATGTAACATTCTAGGATCTCAATGAAGTTTCACCATATTACCCTCAAAAGGAATGGTGGCATAATATAGGTTCATTTGAACACTACCACCCATGCTAGTATCCCATTTTCTTGATAATAACATCCACCACTTAGGAAGACAATCCAAAACAACCACATCCATGTTCAAAAATTTACATGGATGAATCACTAATTATACTACCAATATTTTGACTAATCCAACAAATGGTACCTATTTTGAGTCCATGGAATAATAGTTGCCAAAAGTAGATTTTATTTTTACTCCAATATCATTAAATAAACCCAAGGGCATCACATTTTAAGAGGCTATTGAATTAAACATATAGTTATGAACAATCAAACCATTACTCAAAAAGGTTGTGTAAAAAGGGTCAACATCCAACTAAATTTATATCAATGCATTCCTAAAATAAACCTGTAGGGCTAGCTCAATAACCTCATGTGAGTCTTAATTATCATCTAGGAGTATAAGGGATGGATTAATCTCATTGGTAGTTGTATTCTCATTAAACTCTAAATATTCAAATGATCTCCTTCTATGTTATGGTATTCTTAGCAACTCAAAAAGTGGGATAGTGATTTTTGATTGACTCAATACTTGGTACATATCACACACACTATACTGAAGAAGGGAAGTATTTGGAGGAAAGGTGATAATAACTTCAGCTAGAATACTATCATTTAAAGTTAGATTTGGAACAGGATGGGATGAATTAGCATTCCTACCAACATTTTTCAATGGTGTTATTTTTCTTACATCATATGTACCCCTTAGGAATATTGGATAATATAGGTTCTCTACTTTGGGTTGGATAACCTTTTTGTTTGATAGTTTGGGAAGTAGGTACTAGTTTGGAAAAACTAGGGACTTTTTTAGTTTTCATAACTTCTTTGTGTATATCTCCTACCCTTGTATCTACAGGGGTGGTCTCTTGAGGAGAAGTAACTTGTTTCTTGCTTATCAGATTTTACTCTTTCTCTTGGTCAACTTCAACATTAATTAACATCTACATGTCCTCAACTGAAGTAATTTCCCCATCATATTTTTAATCATCATAGATCTTAAAAACTCAAAATCATGATTCAGAAAATCATATGTTTGTGTCATATTTATATAAAAAAAAGTGATAGTTGGGACACATACCTCTTTCACTGCACTCCAAAATTGATCAATAGTGGTAACACTCAACCATTTTGTGGAGGTAGACATTTTAATTCAAAGGATTTCATAGTCAAACATCACAATCTCATCATTCTTAGTTACAAACTTAGGTTCATTTACATCTTCATTTATTATTTTAGTAGTATCACAAGGAGGATGGAGGAGGAATCATTTATCACACTAATCAATGTCAATATCATAGTTTACAACATTAACCTTGGCATTCAACAGATTAGGAAAGTCCTTCCTAGCACCTTTGTTCTAATTTATATCATCTATATCATATTGGGTAGGTCTCTTCCCTCTATCATTATCTTTGATATGGAAAGAGGATCTCCCTTATGCTTGATTCTAGTTTTGAGATCTCTCTTAACTAAAATATCCAAGAGGGATCCCTTTCTCAGCTCTAGCCAACTTGTATGATGTCTCCTTGACAACAATAGCTAAGGTTTTCATAGTTTCCTCAAGGTTGGCATCCTTATTAGACTAAGACTTCTCAGGATTGGTTAACTTTACATCAGTATTTTTATTTAGAGGCTTTCCCAAAACCTTTATATTATTTTCAATTTGGATGGCCATGTTTATGCCAACCTCAGATTTGTGTGAACTTTATCTCTCAAGTAATATGCAACCTTCTTATCAAATGCATCATAGTATTTAATCAAACAAGTTGTATCACTTAGCCTGATATTATCAAACAACCTTATCATATTCTTATTAAACTTTGTATTGAATTCATGCAGACATTCATTTGGGTTCTTCCTTACATTTTCAAATTTTTCTAAGAGAAATCTAGGATCAAGTCTATCACTATATTGTATTTTAAAGAAATTCTTCATTTATTCCCATAAATCTATGCATACATAGGGAAGAGAATTGAACCACTCATGTGCATCTTCTTCTAATGTGTGCATTAAAAGTTTAATACATATACCCTCATGCTCAACCTCATAGTCTTCAATTATAATGTGAAAATCCCTCAAATGTTACTTTCTATTCACTACATTATTCCTTGAAACTTAGGGAGTCAATTTATTACCTCATTTGGAACTTCATTGGGGTAACCATCCATTTAATAAAAATTAATAGGTTTGAACATGGGAATTTTGAATACAATATGTTCATTTTCATCCCGATCCCTATGCCTCATTACTAATTTTGTGGTGGGCTCATGATCAAAAGATAAAGAGCTATGAGGGGGTGAGTGAGGTAGACTTGAGGGATCAAACCAAGGAAGAGATTAAAATTATTGAGAAGGTGTTGGGTAAAAAATAAGACTATAATATTTTGGGTGATCAAGAGAACTATGATAATATTCAATCAAAGGAAATTCAATAAAGAGAAGTTTAGGTATACCAGAATTATGATGGTCTAGACACTCCTTTTCTACAGAATGTTATCTTTCAATTGGCCTCCAAATCTATCTCCTTATTTAATGATGAACATTTAACTTAAATACAATATGCTTTTATGAATCACCTCTAAATGAATATCTTAGTCCTTCTAGTTTTTCAAACAATAGAACACTCAAAATTTAATCCATTAAAATGGGCATTGATCTTTCAAAGACAAATAAAATGTTAGAGTCACCACTAGAATAAATATTCTAGGATAGAAAAAATCAAAAACATATAGTGATACATTATGAAATTACACTTTTATAACCTCAAATTTAAAATTCATGAGATAATATGAGTAAACATTGCCTAACACTACTCATCAGCAGTCAATTGATCAAATCTTTTAATCCTTGACAATGCAAGTTGTAAGGATCTTGTCCCCAACAATGGTGCTAACATCATGTTGTTTCCAAATTTTAAACCTATATAATTTATCCTTGCACACTTGAAAATATGGAAAACATAAATGATAAACCTTAGTTATGTCATTATAGCCAAGGAAGGGGTTGACATTTAGATGTATTGAACACAAATAATGACTGGAAGACACTAACAAAGGATATGGTAAGTTCCTTGTTAGTTTTGGATCTACCTAAACCAAGGTGAGAGGAACTATGGGGTATCTTGGTAACAAGGAATGATACTATAGTTCAATCTCCAAATAATTATTGTCATACATACAAGCTTGATCAAAGCATAACCACACTTACACAGTCCACTCACGAAAGGTTGTCACATAGACTGAGCAAATGCTTTCAAATCAAACACAATATACTAAAGATATATGGAGGGTTAAGACCATATATGTACTTGTAGGTGATGTGTGGTAATTATATGCCAAAATTTCCATTGTTAGGTACTTAGTATCAATTATATTATTTAAAAATATATGACATGATTCCATATAATCTTGGACATTTTTATGTTCTTGATGACAAGCCTTTCTAGAGAGTGATCAAAGAGGTGCACCACACCAAGATAATAGGATATTTTTAAATTATTAAGCGTTAAAAACATTTCCACATTAAGTGTATTTGTCAAACATACACATTGATTTTGAGGGTTATCAAGTCTTGTATTTCTTTTTTGTCACTAAATCCATCGCTAAGAACTTTATACACATTTTTGACTTACTTTTAAGACATTAGAATCCATAAACATGTATTTCAAAACTATATTTCATACATAAAAATATAGTAATGACTCTATTTTTTTACTGAATAGGTTATATAATATGGATATCATGATTTAATCAAAGAATAACATCAATGCACTAGAAATAATGAGCTATTTATTCAACCATGTTTGGGTCAAATTTGGATTTCAAGAATCTATTGTATATGACCATTACCCATAATATTCTATCCAATTTTATATTTATTTCTAAGATATGATGGATATTCAATTGAACTTATTGTAGATGATATTTATGGATTATATAACACTTCAATATTGTACACTTGGAAAAATTAGATCTTGGCCATTACTCTGAGTTTTATACCTTTCCTTCTCTTGAAAGTATCACATTTACTTTATCTTATGCCCCTTATCCTATCTCTTGGTTTTAAAAATCTTATGTTGAAGACCTAGACCTTCTATCTTGCATATAATGCTTAAAATATGCTTATGTTATTCACCTAAAATTTATGACCATGTAACCATTTTCCAACTGCCAAGATAGAAACATTAGTCCTAGACCCCTTCATTAACACTAGTGTCCTACCTTGACGTAGGTTTTTAGTGCCCTAAATTCATATAATTTACAAATTAAACATATCATAATGGCTAGCTTAAGTGATTTAGTGTAAGATATTTCCTGATAGGAGTTGTATATATCAAAATCACTCCTTCATTTGACACCTAGATTTTATAAAAAAGAGAATTAAATTGATAAAACCTTCCCTATTTTTTCCTATTTCCATATCAGTCATAGGGATTGAGCATATACATGTATGAATTGTTGAACTAGTAGCCCAAGATCTTGATTTTCTAAGTTATAAGCTAAGTCACTATTGTACTTATTTTCCACTTATTTCACCCTTATGAACACAAAATCCAACACATTAGGGAATAAATACATCAATATAAGGCCCTCTTAGTAGTATTTGTTATGTAGGTATCACTTATTAATAGAGGGGTCTTTGGGTTTATCTCAACATTGTGAGCCCACTAACCCATTTTTTCAAAGATCACTATGAAGATGAAGAACTAGGGTTTTGTATTTTTATTAGGAGAGACAATCCATGATCCAGATCTAAATTCACCAAAGTGAAGGTGAAGATAAACCTAGAAGCATCTAGGTGGTCACATACTTTTTCATCAATTATTCCATACATGACATTTGTTCAATTTAGATAATAACGTTGACACTAACATCTAAGGCTGATGCTACTATACACATATTCAAAAGCACTTGATCTAGAATTTTGTGATTATTCCATAATCTTAATCCAATATTATTCCTACATGTTAAACATCAAAAACTATGTTAGCATTAGAACCAACTAAGTACATTATTTCTTTATAATTTCCATATCTAGCATAGTTACACTTGATATTTTTAGTGTATCTATGTTTAATAAATTCAACATATGTTATATCTAAGTTTAGTATTTAATTGTCTTGATTTAGACATGATTATCATCCTTTTTCATCATAATTTATATATTCTTAACCCTATATACCCAAGTAGGATACACATCCAAATGTAGGGTTAAACATATGGTGAACCTAATCTTTAAACACCATTCTTTACTAAACACACCATTTTTGATGTTTCATACCTACTTTGTCCTAATATTTGTGTTATTTATCTCTCTTATCATTGATGATATTGATTTATTTTATGATTATGATTATGAAACTCTCCAACTCTCCCTCAAGGAAGGAACCAAAATTGATCACTCTTTCATTCTTCTGAGTGCTAAAACATATAATATCAAAAAATTTAATGGTGGTAGTTGTTATCTCTCTAATATAGTTACTTCTCCCACCATTTCAAGAGATGAGTTGATCCATATTAAGGCATATAAAATATTTTACCCTTACTTCCTACACCACCATCATATTATTTTTTCCTTTGATACTTGATAAAATATGGATATATATGATAAGGGTTGATCAAACATGAGCAAGATATAACCCACCCTATATATCTAAAATATAATACATATTAGCAAGGCTTAGTATCTTTATAAAAAAATGAGGAAAAAATAATTAAATTCTTATAATCATTCCTTTATTTCATAATATACCAAAAAAAATATGTACACATAACTAAGATGCTCCTTCATGTGATCATTAAAATTTATTATAAATACATAAAGAAATTATGACTAATTTTCAAATTTATTATAAGTGGGATATTCCTTGAAATGAACTAATTAAAACCCCAATAATTACAAAATTTCCAAATAATGTCCCACTATAAAGGGTGAACTAATCAAGATCTTGGCCTCTTTACCAAGTAACATTAAGCCATAAAGAAGAATAAATCATTATAAACCTAAAATACAAATGGATCCTAATGTTCCAAATATTGCACTATTACCAATATCAACCAAGGCATCTAAATTAAGGGATATTTATCTTCTAAATAATGCATTTATACCAAAAGTCATTACTATACCAAAAATGTGCCTTTTCCAAAGATTCTTCAAGCTCCAATTGTTATATCATTACCAAAAGTGAATGAATTAACTTATTCTAATGGTCCCCTCTATTAAAATCATATACCAAGAGTACCAAAATTCAAATTTCTAATACCACCACCAAAATATCCTAACTTTAGTAGTCATAAACTTGTACTTGTTATCCATGAGGATAATGATACTCATATGCCTATATTCAAAAAGGTGGTGGGTTATAACCAATCATAATACTTATTAAAAAAAACTAATATTCCCATGGAATATAATAAATATATGATGACCAATATTGGCGATCTTTTAAAGAATGTTTTTGATTTTTCAAATGCAAATGGATTTCCATAATACTAATGAAAATGTTACATCATTAAACAATCAACCCCTTGCACAATGTATACTTGAATATCCTTATCCAAAAGATTTTGAACTACCATATTTACCTATATTTTTGAGTCATGATCACCCCTTTAACTGTATGATTAACTATGTACATTCTTTTGGTCAATGGGTAAAAGATGACAAACTATTACTAAAAATTATTCCATATGATCATTTCTTATGAGGCTCATAATTGGTTTTATAGCCTACAAAAAGGTCCTTAATCAATTTTACCCAATTTTAAGATGATTTATTAATGGTTTTCAATATCCACAATGTTTCAAAACTTACATTATCACATTTTTACAATTTAAAGTAACATAATGATGATTTCATTTAAAGATTATACTATTTGATTCAAAAGTACATCATATGATCTAAAATTTAAACCCTAATATTAGGAATTTTAATTTATTTTTATAAAATGGGTTATTTACCCATTAAAATAAATATCATTTCATAAAAAAATATGAGTCAATTACAAATTTATATGTGAATGTGCATGGATATGCTTCATTCATCCTTACTCGTACAAAAGAGATTAACATATCCACTTATGAGTATGAAAGTTTTATTCCTAATATAATTGAGTGATATTAATTACCAAATTAAGATTATGAACAAAAATTTGGAGATCATATTATTTACATAGGCTCTCTACAAGGGTTAATCAAAATGAGACCAATCAAAGGTATACATCCTATGCAAAAAGACCAAGGTGAACAAAATAGAAAGAGTCAACATCAAAAATATTTAAAAATTGCATTATTAAATGGTGGTTCTTATTTTTGGCATAAATATATTGATCCTAAATAAACAAAAACTACTTATAATGTAAGATCCTTACAACAAATAGGCTTTGACCTAATAAATCTTACAAAACATAAGAGGCTGGAAAGAATCCTTGGACAACATAATAATACTAATTGATTGTGGTCCTAAATTAATTCAAACATGGGTTTTGGTTATTCATACCACATCTCCATATGAATTTACACTAGAAACTCTTTGGTTATACCAAATGGAAGAAAATTTTGATGTTAATTAACAAGATGTTTCTTTTTCTAATGAAGGAAAATTAATACATATTCCAAATGATAGAATTAGTTCTTATAATATACATGTAAAGTGTGAATAGGAATATGTTATGTACATTTTCAAAGTATCTAATCAAAATGAAAAAAATGTCAAAGATATAAATTAAGGTTAAAAAGCATCACAATTTCCAAAAATACCAAAAAAATTTAAAAACTTAAAAAATCCAAAAATATTTTCAGTGCCTACATACTCTTTTGGTTCCTTGGAATCTATGTATTAGTTCCATGTTGATGGATGCCATATCATTTAATTCTACATACACATGTGTGTCACACTTATAATTGAATGTCATATAAGCATACATAGATATATTATTTATTCCTATTTTAGATATTGGGCCTTCCCTCTACTCATCTCATGTGGATATTATGGGAATCCAGGTTTTTGATCTTGATACACACATTTTCTAAAATTATATGGTGTCTTCATTATCATGTTTGATATCTTGTGTACTTGCACATGCATTTATCCATGATTATATCTTATACAAGGTACTTGATATGTTATGTTCTTGATGTTTTTTGCTAACTCATTTAATCCATGGGCTATTATATTATTTTTATTTTGGTTTCTTATGCTTTCTTTTATGTACTTCCTTGAGTGTCTTACCTTGTTTATTCCAGAATTTGAATATGCTCCTTTGTTTATGACCTTTGTACCTTTGATTTATTTATTTAAATTTAATATGTTACTACATATTGAATTTGAACATGTCATTATTGATATTATGTACATTTGACTAAGTCATGTCCCTTAGATTATATGGCATTTTAACATGCCACTTGTTTGTTTATGGTCTCCTAGGACCATTGTATGTTGACTTGATTTTGAGTTATTTTTTATTTTTAACTTATATTATTTATATATATACATTTAATTAATATTTATCATGCATATTAGTCCTTAATGTGATCACATTATTCTATTCACTTCAATAACACATTTACCTAGACATGTTCTTCTATAAACTACATGTTTCTATTCATAAATTATTTAGTTATCTTATCTTTTTTAGGTGAGGTAACTAAAAATTTATATCTTCCATAACCTAAAATTGGGGATCATATGTGGGATAATTTAAAAGAGTCATGTTATCCACATTTGGCATAGTTATAAGATTTAGTGGGGGCATGCTTAGGAAACATGTTTTCCACACTTATTCAATAGTCAACACACCTAGATTCAATCATTGCATGTTTTCAAAACATGTAATCCACATTGGAACCTATATAAATGTCATATTTATACATATATATAGTGATTCAACTCTTTTTAATCATGCTATCCATACATACATAGTTTATGAATTGGCCAAAACACATAGTTATATGATTCAGATACACATTTGTGTCATAATTGTATGCACTAGTACCATTGTTATACATAGTTTCAATATGAGAGATATCTAAGGTTAATATTGTATGAAATTTTCCTAATATTACAAAATCCAAATTAGTTTCTAATTTAAAAACTCTTCTATGGATTGCCATCACCCATTAGGTTGGACTGTTATGGACTATATTGAGCCAGTCCACTACATTAGTTGGTTCTATTTTGGTATGGTTGAGGTGATTAAATCACTCAATATTTCCATGTTTATATGTTGGAATTGATTAAATCACCAAGCCTCACCAAATATATGGTATGGGTTTACTTTTTTTACTCATGCTCACTAGGTTATAAATATGATTAGGTTACATTATTGAGCTAATCTCAATTGTCAGGTGATAATTTACCTTTTATTTAAGGTTGGGGGAATTTGCCTTCCAATGTCTCTATATATCATTAGATAAATTAACTTTTCATATTTATATATTTTTCATAATCTTAGTTTTAGTTATTCTTAATGATACATCTTTTTAAATCAACTTGTTAATAGGCAAGGTAGTTCTATCGATACACAAGTGTATTCTTAAACCTCATTCTTTCAATTTATATATTTTCAATAATTTCATTTTAATATTATATGCACTAGATATATATTTTAACATGATCTTGGTTCTAGGTCAGTCATAACGAAAACACTCAATTTGGGCTCATATAAAGTCAAGGTGTGCTATACACACATAGGTATGCATATCTTCTCCTTTAAATTGGTAACTCATTAGTATATTAAAGGGGGTATATTTAGATGATACTTATGTATTATATATTTCCTTGGTATTGTACACTTTTAAAACATATACCTTGGATATTCCTCTCAGTTATGAACCTTTATCACTTTCAAAAGTATTTCATTTTATCTATCTTATGTCCCTTGGCCTATCTCTTGGTCCAATTAGTATTATATTGATGACCTAGAACTTATATCTTACCAAGAATACTTAAAACATGTTTACCTTATGTCTTTACATGTTTTAATATTGTACCTATTTTTTAAATACATTGATATTAGTGTTTTACCCTAACATAGGTGCCTAGTACACCAAAATCATCTAATTTACAAATGAAACATATAATAATGGTTGGCCTAAGTGCTTCCATGAAAGATATTTCTATATAGGAGTGGTATATACTCACAATAATTTCTCATTCATTTGGCCTCTAGCATTCATACCAAAGATCATTTAATTGAACAAAGCTTACCTATTTATTCTTATTTTAATATAAGTTATAAGGATTACACATATAAAAGTATGAATTAGTGAAATATCATCCCAATAACTTGATTTTATATTTTATAAGTTAGGTCACTGTTGTACTTGATTTCCACATATTTTACCCCTATGCACACACAAGCCACCACATTAGTAGATAACTACATCGGTTTGAGGTGATATTTAGAGTAGTGTCTATGTAAGTAGAACTCATTGACAAATGGGTATTTGGGGTTAGTTTGACACTATGAGCCTATTAACCATTTTTTCTCAATATCATTATGAATATGAATAACTAAGGGTTTTTAATTTCATGAGGAGTGATAGTCCATGACCCAAATCTAAATTCACCACATCAAAGGTGAAGACAAACCTAAAATCATCCAGGTGGTTAAATCCTTTTTTAGTAGGTATTACATAAAGGATACATGTATCTAGTTTGGATAGAATCATTGACACTAACATCCAAGGATTATTCTAGTATCCATGGATTTAGAGGTACTCAATCTAGAATTTGGTGATTATTCTAAAATATTCTTCCAAAATTATTATTTCTTGTTTCATATCTAGAACTATGTTACCATCAGAATTAATTAGGTACATTTTTTCTTTGTCTTTTCATATCTATCATAGTTATACATTCTATTTTTATTTTATTTTAGTTTAATAAATTCAACATATTTTATATAATATTTTAACATTTAATTGGCCTATTTTAGATCTGATTATCACCCTTGTGCATTGTCATTTATATAATCTTAACAATATATACCCAAGTGTGATCCACATCCAAATTTAGGGATTAAAAATTTCATACTGTATTTTAATTTCTTAACATATGGGTAAACATAAGTTTCAACCACATCCTTTTATGTATTGTATTCATGTACAACAATGCACATAATTTCACCTACTATGATAAATTTTTATACATTCAACATACCTATAATAGAGTTTTTCACAACACTATAGGGCATAGTCTATTCTAGACATGTATTGGGTTCCAATGAACCCTCAAACATATCATACCATTTACCATCCATAATATATTTTCATGCACATGAATGGTGAATGAACAAGGTGTAAAATTTTATTCAAAAAATTAATAACACTCATTAACAAGTTCAATAAATACTATCACACCAATAAATGAAGTATAGATAGTAACATGACACACATCATACACCTCATGATTTCATCATATTCTAATATGTATAGTAACAAACATAATTAAAACTTAAAGCATCCACACAATATATAAAATTTGTGCTATAGTTCATATATCATCCTAAGCACAAAATAGAGGTAACACTTTTGTTATTGGCCTTCATTACTCCACACTGGGGCACAAATTTTATTCAACTAGCTCCCATTATTGAAATTGTTCTATTTTATTTATAAAACTTTATACATAGATATGAATGGAACAAATATGATGTATTATATCTATCAATTTTAAGTAGTTCACTGATCATATATATTTATAACTAATACCTTAAAGATTAGGTATTTAAATCCTTTTATCTAAGATATAATCAAAATAGAAAGAAAATTCCACATCCCACCTCATATTTAATAATATATAAATAACTATATATGAATTGGAAGTTTAAAAGAATCTAATTGTATTAACGATGACCATCCATGGATTCACCTATATAAGTTGTGGCTAGAGTTATACAAATCATAGCTTGAATACCAATTACAAAGTCCTAGAAAAATTATAGGTATAGGAACCATTAAAGGTACCAAATAAATATGAATTACAACTACCAATTCATTAGCTAATATATTCCAAAAATTCAAAAAATAAGTGATAAAGGTTTCATAAAATATTCTAAAATGTTAATTGGTAAAATTATTAGGGTTGGCTGAATATATCTACCAAAATATCCTAAACCCTTATTAGTAAGACCTTCATAAAAATAGGCTAATTATGTGAGAAAGGCCCTCCCCACAATCCCTATCTATCTATCTAGGTTTTTTTTGGCCCTCCCCTCTATATAAACTAAACAAAACTAAACATTTGAATTTAAATATAGTTTTGAACATGTAATTACTAAAGATCTATAATGTATTATTGTAATTGTTTGACACATGTGGATTTTAATAGAGGTATAACTCTCTCATTTTAAGGCACTTCTAGTTTTGATCCAAAGGCATAGAATGCAATCTTGTTTGGTATTACCATATTTGGGAATATCTAAATGAACTTATGTGTTATACTCACTTTTAGGGATACTACTTAAGGTTACTAGATATTTTTTAGATATATATAATAATAAATTTTTTTAAATAATTTCTTTTCATGTGTGTGTGTGTGTGTGTCTATCTTTATATATATATATATATATACATATATATATATATATATAAAGATAAGGTAGAAGAGATATTTTTAGAGATTTAAGTTAAAATATATTCTACTACAACAAACACAATGTTTGAAAATATGGAAAAAAAATTAAAAAGAATAGGTAGACATAAAATTATCAAGAGTTTAATGTTAGAATTTAAAGATTATAAGAACCAGATAATAACTTTGTTTATCTACACACAACATTTTACTAAGTGTAGAAGTCTAAATACATTAAAATTTTAAAACATAAGTACCTAAACTAAAGAATTATCTAAAGTGAAAGGCCAAATCACTAAAATCTTCATCTAAATTTTTTGTGTTCCAATAAATCAAATAAAATCAAACTTTTGACTCTTTAACATAATAAATATAACATACATGCTTAAAAATATTGAAACATGTGGAACATGAACATATAAATTCATATTTATAAGGAGATCATGTTCAAATTAAAAAATAGGCAACACAATTAAATACACTTTAAATATAACATTTTTAGTAGAAAATATATTTAAAAATATTTAGGAGGATAGTATATTTTTTTACTTCAACATCCAACCATAAAACATAAGAAATACCAATAATTATAAAAAAATTACTATAATGGGACACAAACTCATTAGGTACTTATCCTAATATTAAAACATCAATAGCCTTGAAAAAATAATGACAAATCTCCTTATGTCATGGTTTACTACCTGCCATGTTAAATCTAGGGTAGATTTGAAATGTTTCCAAAAATTCCATTGTATTGAATTATTTAGTGTTGTGTTAGTTGAAGGAATTATAAATCCCTATTACATTGGGTGTAATCTAGGGAAATTTTAATCATATATAGGAATAGGTTTTTCCCACATATACCAACTATTTTTTAACTTCTTTATCATATCCTTGAAGTATCTATAGAATTATTTTTGATAACATATTTTTTCATTTAATATTTTTTAATGGATTTAATAATGAACCATGTATCTCTAGTGTTGTCCATCTAATGCATTTATATGACTTACCTTTGAAAAGAAACAATATATGATTTTCATATAATCTATAATGTCACCTTGGAAACCAATGTGGCATTCCCTTGTCTAATTTTTCTTAGCCCTAAGTAATTAAATACTTATTTTATCCTTTGAAGGTAGGTATTTGTGAGATTTTACAAATTGACCATGTTTTCCATTATATTAAGTGTTTTATCCTTATGTTCCTTGATAATAACAATGAAATAAATACTTTACACTTTAGACATAAACCTTTCTTTAGGAGTCATTCTATTCTAATTCATTTGTATGATGGTGGATGTTTGAATAGTAAAAATTAATTTATTATCAAATATTTTTATATAAACTTGTGATTTCAAGTTTTGTTACATAGATAAATTTATTTTAAGGAAACCTTGTTCAAAACTGCTTGAACTTCAGTATTACATATCATTAAAATTTCAAGGTTACAATGCATCATGATAAATGTGCATAAAGTTAAAATCTTTGGATCTTAAACATGTTCAAAATAACTTAAGCTTTGATATTACATATCATTCAAATTTCAAAGTTACGATGCATCATGAGAAACATGAATTAAGTTTGAATCTTTGGATCTTAAACATGTTCAAAACCACTTAAGATTACTATTACATATCATTAAAATTTCAAAGTTGTGATAGTTAAATTGTTAAACTTAGAATCTAGATATTACCTTGCCATTTATTATTCTCCTAAATATCTCTTTCATTTCATAGAATAATTTAACATATTCTCATATTTTTTATCTCTAATGTCTCCCCAAGTATTTTATTTTTCTGCTTGATAATTATATTGAATTATTATTTTTATCTTTTCATATCTTACCTATATTGTTATCTCTCCTTAAATATATATGTCCTTGATATTTAACTCAAGGATACATCCTTACACCTTTTGAAACCAATTTTTAGATGAGGAACCTCAAATTTAACTCTTTGTGATTGGAGATTAGCTAAGGCAAGCTACAATAACATTCACTATTTTAACTTAAGGCTTTGTAATGGGGATATTTATGAACATTTGAGGCAAGGATACCTTAATTGATACTTGGTAAACATATTTTTTTAGTAATTTTAGTATCCTAATATAAAGTTGATACTCTTGCACCCATTACTTAGATAGATGGAGATGGTGGTGACATGGTTTAGATTTATCTTGTAGTTTTTATTTTCTTGGATTAGATATAAATGGAAAATTTATTAATAACCAAATTGGTAGGTACACATTATGAGTGAAAAACCATTTTGGTAACTATAGTTGATAAACTAGTGAAGGAGAACATAAAAATCATTCATTTTTTAAGCTAGGAGTGTGATGGTTGAGGCTAACACCATTTAACCTTTATTTGTGATTATTTTGATGGTATATTTTGGGAGAGTGGATGTATTTGTATTTGTGAACACTATAATTAAACTATTATCTAAGGGGAGAAAACAACTATGATTAATATTATGAAGGAAATTGAATCGATAAGAAAAATTAGTTATTCATAACCAACTTGGAACTTGAACTAGTAATAATAGGAATTATATTACTCAAATTAGGAGACATTTTTGGAAGACAAATATTTTCCCTTTTATGAGTCACAAAAAGTGTGATGGTGCACTAAGAGGATTGAGTATTACTTATCCATTCATTTGAGCTACATCCTTTGTAATATCTTATATTCCTTCATTTCATTATATCTATTCCTCAACCCTACTTATTTATATTATTTGAGGAGGTAATTTACTATCTTTAATTCCTTAAAATATATTAGTGTTGATAAATATAACATCCTCTTATATAACACCCTCTACTAGATCATGCTCATATTGGTAGAATAAGTTAATTTTTCATTTTGTGTTAGCCTTTATGGTTTTAAAAATATCCAATTGTTAAATTTTTTGGAAGTGGATATTATATATTCAAACATCATTACATTTAGTGCAAAATAATTTTTTTTCAATGGAATGGGTTCATATTTTCAATGGGTTAGGAGACAATGAGGCTACCTTTTACTTTTGAATGTCAAAGACACTCCATAGGAATATTATTAAAAAACCTTGATCATAATCAACTTGTTAAGTAAATAATAATAAAATATTTGATAGCCTCTCATTATTCCTTAAATTTTAATTATAGTTTAATTTTAGAATAACCAACATGCTCATATTTCGATCAATGTGCTCATTATAATCTATAATAGTTTAGGCATAACATGTTCATGGATCCTACTATACATTATTAGGTAGATGTAATGAAAAATATTGGTGTGGGATCTAGGATAATTTTATATGCAAAATTATGATAATTAATCCTGGATAAAATTATCTAAAACATGATCTCATTCTATAAATTTTGATTGAACAAATATTTTTAGTGCACATCAAGCATCTACTAAATAGCAAGGAATGTGAAAATTACTCCCCCTCATGGATACACTAATTTTTTGAATTGGGTTAGAATAAGATGCCATCTTGAAATTCAATTTTGTATTGTATTCAAGTATTACATAGAGCAATGGAATCCATGAAAAATTCATATGCTTTATTCTAATACCTCCAATTACTTCTTTAAGACAACTATATTATCAAATTTGGCCTATAAATCTTTATGGTGCACTAATTCACATTTTATACTTGATAAAAATTTCACCATCATCCTTCCATTTCTTAAGGAATTAACTTACTATATTGTCTTCCATCGGTGTTTGACATCCTAATCATATATAGATATTAAATCTTTTAACTAATACATTTTCATAAAATTATTTTAATATATATAAGATATGATATAATTATTGATAATATAAAATGTACAATTTATTATTTTGGGTTGTCTTACTAGTGTGGGATTTCTATTATAACACAACATTTAGAGGTAATTAGTTTTTTTCCTACTCTTGTATTAATCTACCTAAACTAATACATACTATATTAATTTTAATGTATTTTGGAAGAGAGAAACATGAAAATAAAAGTGTGGTGATTTACCAAGATGTAAATGGGTAGCATTGGAAAACTCTTCTACCTGAGTATGGCATATAATATATGAATATCCAAATTAAATTGGAAAATAATGTATGAGAAAATGTAAGAGGGAAGAATAATTTTGATTGTGAAAATAGATCTTTCACAATAAAAGTAAAGGTAGAGGGAAAAAATAGAGGACATAGAATGTTTTTAATCAAATAATGAATTTTTACACAACTAATAATATTCCATACATGTAATTTTATTCTTTACAAATGTATAACATATGTCACTAAAACATAGAATAAAATGTGGCTCAAGTAGATATAAGATAGGGCCAACAACATCAACCCTTTTTAATGAGTAATCTATGAAATTTTTATAATGAGAAAAAGAGAGAAGAGACAAAGAATAATTTATTTATTAGCTTCCCACTACTAGTAGTAGAAGAGAAATCAATACAAGATCTTGGACATTGTATGTTCTATCCAACTCTATAATATTCAGTGGCTCAAGAATTTTATTTAAATTAGTCATGCCCATGTTACCTTAAGTTTTGTTCTTGGTTTATCTTTGAATTTTATCTTACTTATAATTATATAGGATATTTTAGTGGGATAACCTTTTCTATTTGTTTATTTTTAAAATAAATTTCATGAAACCCATAGTTTTTCTTTTATTATCTTCTTTTAATACACAAACATTTATTTAAATGAGTGGGGTGATCCACATAATTAAATGAATCTTATAAAATTAATTATTTATTTTATCTCTATATAATTAGTAGATATATTCTACCTTAGATAAATTAATTAAGCCTTATCTCAAGAGATCATTTTTTTTAGGAAAATAAAACCCAAAAATAAATGTAGACTAGTGCAATGTTATCAGAATTTTAGTAGCTCTCAAGAAATGTTTTCCTACTAAGTTTTATATGTATAATTATATGCATCCATTGAGTATAAAATTTGTATATAATATATATTTATCTTGTATATATCAACTAACATTACATTTTTGAACTTGAAGCTCAGAAATGGGGTTTTAGGGGAAACATTACCCCTTATAGGGTCTTGAGGTGGCATAAATTTAGATTGATATACACTTTAGACTACTATGAAAAATTAATTAATCCCTAATTTTTAAAATCTCATCCATATATTAGATTTTTTTTGAGAATATACATACCATTTATATATATAATTTTTACATGTAGCTTGTGATCTTTATTTCCTTATATTATCCATGTCGTGTCTTTGAAAATTTCATGTCATTATGAAGTTAGAATCTGACTATGTGCTCAAAATTATATTTAAATCTAATAGCTATAGGATATGTCTTAAATTTAATCTAGTGTTAAAATCAATTTTTAGATATGACATCTGCTTAATCTCTAAATGATAACTCCTACCATTTAATCTAAAAATATATCAATACAAAAAGGGAAACTAAGATCTTTGACTTTTATTTAGTTGGGTGGGCCCATTTACCATGAATATTTATTATTAATCTTTGGTTTGATCATTTTAATTATTTTTATTAATGGTGAGAGATATCATAATTTTAATTTCATACTTAGAGGAGGTTATATCAAATACAATAGCTTCCTTTCTTCATAATAGCTTGTAGCTACCATGTGCCCATTAAAATTTAAACTTATGGCCCATGAAGATTCTAAGGAATTATATGTTTGATATTTTATGATTAATATTAAATTATTTCATCTTGATTATTGAATACTAATGATGGGATAATAATCCTTTAAATTTGATGGTTTGAGTTTCTTCCTTCCATGACATCAAATTATTTCATCTAAAATGGATCCTACAATTTGATATAAAGTAGATAAATGGTAAGAGGGATCACTTAGAAAACATTTTATTAAATATATCCTAGTTATAACATGTCCTTTGACTTTTCATGTAATAACCCCTTAAAATTTACATGAAAAATGTACAATTTTTTCAACACATCATTTAGTTTTATAAAGTTGGAAACTTGAAGGTCATTTCAAAAATTACCTTTTTAGGTTCTAGAAATGAAAAATAACTAATGGAATATAAATTAAAGTAAATTAAAATAAGTGAAATGTTAACAACAAAATGATTTCATTATTTATTATGAATTAAAATGAACATTATTTAGTTGAGAAAAATAATTTATGCTTATATATAATAGTATAAAAAGTATTTATTTGTATAAGAATAAATGGAAAAAATATTATATTTCATAACTTGTATATCATAGTAAAATCAAATTAAAAAACTTCAATAAATACATCAAAATGGGGGAAAAACTTGTCTTACAAGATTAATAGCATACACCAACATATATCTATTTACGAGTGATATCATGAAAACTAATTAAGACGTAACATATATAAAAATTAATAGAATATATATCTATGTCAAATTTTTAGTAGGTGAGTTATAGAATAGAAAATATGTAGTTGAGAAGGAGAGCATCATTTGGTATTTTATCATTCAACCACATGTAGATATTTTCCTTTCACACCTTGATCAATAAGATTGTATGTACCCTTCAATGATAGGGGAAAATAAGGGAATTAAAATCATAAAAAAAATCATCTGATAACTATGTTAAAAAATCATATAACCACTATCACAAATAGTTAGTCAACTAGAATGTGGTAGCTCCACTTTTTATTGATTCAATCTGACAAACCTGTGTGCTATGAGGTTTACTAGATGAACAAATGAATACCAAATTATAAATATTTTTTACAAAAAAATTAAACATACATATAAAATGGAGGGTAATATAATAATTTATACAAAATATGAAACTAAATTCTATGATCTAATTGCACAATAATCTCTTACATCATGTTCATTCACATCTAAGGAATAAAAATATAACAGTTCAAATATATAATATAAACATATGTGGGTGAGTTTAATGGAATAGTGGTCCATATTAATCTCATTTACATAATCATATCCTATTTTTTTTACTTATTATATGATTAAAATTATCCAAATAATATAAAACTATGAATATTTATATTTTATAAAATATTTAAATAATCATAAAAATTTGAATGTAAAATCATATATTGATATTACAGTTATAATATTTAGAATTGAAAAAATAATGGAGGAGAAATAAAATTAGATTCATTCTAATTTATATAACTAAATGTGTTTTTCACATTTCCTAAAATAAATCTTTGTCTAATAAATAATCACTAAGATCAAGAAATAGGAGTCAAAATGTATACATATGTTTCATGTTAAACTCATACATTTGAGGTGATTAGTACTATCCAAGACCTACTAGTATTATCCAAGTTTATTATGTAGGTTTATTCCACCATAGACCATTATTACTAAAATTATAAATACCTCATATATGTACACTCACCCCTGGTCCTGTGTGATGGTCCATTTTTTTTCTTCTCCTTACTTTGACAACCTAACCTCACTTTTTATTCAAAATGTCCCTTTAAAAATGGGTTATTAAGTTAGGTTACAAAGAACCAATATATTCCATATGAGTGAATTATTGTTTACTATCATATAATAATTAAAATAGGGCTCATATTTCATGTTGTTCTTCCACCTAGGTGTTTTTATGTGTGAGTGTGTGTACACTTGTGCATGCATGTGTGTGTGTGTGTGTGTGTGTGTGTGTGTGTGTGTGTGTGTGTGTGTGTGTGTGTGTGTGTGTGTGTGTGTGTGTGTGTGTGTGTGTGTGTGTGTGTGTGTGTGTGTGTGTGTGTACGTGCGTGTGCATGCGCGTGCGCTCGTGCACATGCACATGTGTGTGTGTGTGTGCATGCATGTGTATGCATTTTCATTCTTGTGCATGTCTGTGTGTGTGTGTGTTCATGCACGTGCACACACATGTGTGCATATGCATGTGTGCATGCATGTGTGAATGTGTGCATGTGTGTGTAATGCAATGTTTGGATTTGAACACTTGGAACAATAATTTTTTTCCTATGTTTGTATTCATAATTGTATTTATGGATTAAATTTTGAGAGTTTTTATGTTGTGTATGCATTTATTATAATTTATTAAGAAAGTGATAATTGATTTATTAATGTGATTTCCAAGTACTAACCAAGTGAGTATAATATTATGATACATTTTTATTTATATCTAATTATTTGATATTTTATGTTATTACTGACCCATGATTTATGTCTAAGATGAGCTAATGGTGATGATTGTTTTTTGAAAAGTGTCTATTGATAAGTTTTAGACACTACTAGTAGAATAAAAACTTGTGAAAAACCAATACATGTTTTACTATTTCAAGTATTATCATGGGAGTGAAATCTAGGTATAAGTTGATTTCACATCTTCTTAGGAAAGACATAACTTAGGTTAAGTTATGGGATAATAATCTCATCCCTACGATAAATATTTGCTTGTGGTTATTAGTTTAAAATAATGTTTTGAAAATAGATAACCTTAGGAGGAGGAATGGTTTTGGTAAATAGATGCCCTTCGTGTGAGAATGAGAATGAGATAGTTTCCCATTTTATGATAGGTTATTATTATTATTGTGAGATCCATAACATTTTATTGGAGAAATTTTAGATCAACTAGGTGCATCCTATCATAGTTTTAGAACTATGGTTGGCCTAGATCCCTCCATTAAAAATTAAGAATATAAGAAATATCTGGCAATTATCACTACCGCATATCATATGGGGAAATAAAGGGAAAGAAATAACATGATTTTCAAAGGTAAAAAACTTCCCAATTTAGTTTTGGCCAATAATATATGTGAAATAATCATAAAAAAATATCAAAAATAATTCCACTAGTAAACACAAAAGCATGAATGGTGAGGAGAAAAGCATATCTAATAATTGGCAAAATGAAGTTCAAAATAAAAGTGTTTTTGACCTAAGAGATGAAGATAGGAAATCTATCAAGTGGATGGATCCATATATAGGTTGGGTCAAACTCATTTTTCATGGGGAGTCTAAGGGAAAATTTAGGAAGAGGAATATCGAGGGATGACAATGGTAATTTTTTGTGGTATATACATGAAGAATTGACAGTTAGACAAATCATTTGGTAGAATCACTTGTAACTCTATGGGGATGGGGGATAATGAAATATCTAGGTAATATAATTATGATTCAAGGTGACT
Source organism: Torreya grandis (assembly GCA_037957365.1). Classification (NCBI taxonomy): domain Eukaryota; kingdom Viridiplantae; phylum Streptophyta; class Pinopsida; order Cupressales; family Taxaceae; genus Torreya; species Torreya grandis. Next base: position 1,728,553 of record JARHVA010003481.1, on the reverse strand, counting down.
CACTTAATATTATCAATAATTTATCTAAGAATAATTCATTTAGTTGGATCATAAGCCATAATTGAAGAAGCCCTCATGATAATTTAGTCATTATAGGAATCAACATACAACATGTGTACAAAGAAGGAAATTATGTGGCTGACTAGTTTTGTAATGAAGGGGTGGCACTGGGAGATTAAGAAGATGGTTTAACAAGGAAGGACTACCTAGATTATTATGTAATAAGATTTATTTGTAAGCCTCAAATAAAAGTTAAATTTTTTTATTAACCATGATTACATATAATCTAATTTTTTATTATTTTATCATTCTTTTGATGTGTGGAAATGATGAGATGGAAGATATTATGTGGCCTACAAATATAGATTTTATTAGAAGCAAGAATTTTATTGTTAAAAAATTCAATAATTATATAAACATGTGGAATTTTATTAAGTATTATGTTGAGTCAAGTGACAATTTTATATGTAAGCCTGTTCATGAGGAAAAACATGATCATATACATCCCAAACATGTTAAAAGATTTAATATTATTAGGATGGGAGGGAAATTGTTGATAATGAAGACACTTATTTTAGTTTTTTTTAAGGAGGATAGGGAAGTGTGAAAATATCTTCAATTATGTGATATCATTGACTTTATGTAATCACTGGGCATGACAAACACATTTTAGATGCTTTTGTGAAGGGATGGGAGAACATAATGATGGAATTTAATGGTGTTACTATGGCTATTATGGAGGATATTATAGACTAGGTTATTGGTCTTAGTGTGAATTCCATTAAGATATTTAAATCTAGTAGGTATTTCAAGGATGAAAAGGACAAGTTTGTATTAAAAGGGTAAGAACTCATACCTATACATAATGGCTTCTTCTAGGAAATGATTCCTCAAACTTTTGATGAAATTTCCAAGTAGGTCATATTGTATATCATTCTTGAAGGTAATAAAATGTTATCCATACATCTCATTTTATTTTTCTAAATTACTTTGAACATCACATTGCATTAATTATGCCCTTTTACATTCTATTGAGAACTCAATCATGGATGTTAAGAGGGGGAATAAAAAAACCCTTCTTTAAGCTATTATTTTTATTATTCATAAGTATTTTATGGGTATGAACAAGATTCTATCATGATTACCTATGCCAAAAAAGAAATCATTTTCAATGTGGACTATAAACATAAATTGAAGAGTTATTTAAGAGTCAATAAGCATGATCTAGGTGGATGGGTCAACCTATATTATGGAGGAAATTTAAAGGATAATATGATGGATATATAAGAAGATGATGACAATAAGGAAGTAGTGGGATTATGTATGCTCAATACCATTACTACCTTTCCAATTATGGTTGGGAAAGTGCATGGGAAACATAAATTTAAGGACGGGGAAATTTTAAATGAGAATGTTATTTCCCCTAAGGTGGTAACTTATATTGGTAAAAGCAACCTCAATTCTAAGTTTGATAACATAATTGAAACCTTAAGAATACAAAGAAAGGAAGTTAAAATAGAGGAAGAGCTAGGGATTCAAATTTCAATTCTCATATGGTTCATGTGGGAGTAATATACTCTAAAGGAATAGGTTAAAACTCTTTTCTAGGATAATAACCTTTAATAGAGTATAATTTATCACAAGGAGATGGAAAATCAGATAAAGAGACTTAGATATAGTCTCTAATTTGGATAAATAATATGTTGAGTTAAAGGACAATATAAATATTATTTTAACTATACAAAAAATGTATATTAAATATAGTTTAGCTACCATGGAGTCTCTAATGATCCTATTGAGAGACATGATGAAAAAAGGTGAGACTTATACTAGGAATAAGGTTAAATTTAGTGAGTGTGCCAAGGATATTGGGTAGACCCACCAAGTGTATCAATGGATGGACATGGAATTGAAAATGATGATCAATAACTAGGAATAAGCCTTTGGAGGCCAAAAATCTAGTTATGTCCTTTTTATTTTTGTGTTGTTTTCTTGATGTGATGTAATCTCTTTGTTTTTTAGTAGACTTTATTGATTTTTTGTGTATATTTTGGATTCTCTTCTTGTCTCTTATATAATATCATGTCCCTAGTTCAAAAACCCATATTTTACCCATAATAAAAACATTATTTTATATATGGGACAATATGTTTGTAATTTTGGAAGGTTATTTCACATACTAGGATGATTATGAATAGGTGTATTCATAAATTGGGTCAACCAAGATAAAAGGTGGGTATACAAATAGGCAAAAGTGTGCACAAGATTCAAACTCATATGAAAAAAACAAATGTTTCAAAGTGATCCATAGTTGATGTTTCCAAAATATCTAATACCAACTTTAGTTTCCTAAAAAAAATCCTTTAGTATATTATTGAAAACTCTAGATGAAAAGGATAAAATAAGAAGTCTAGTACTTGTGATTAATCACAATTATTGTTAGGGATTCCCCAAATTTCCCACTTTCTCACCTAAAAGGAAACATGTATAGATCAATGATCATTCATGATAAAATATTTGAAATAACCTAGATCATTGAATTATTTGAGATTGAAAATTTAAGAGAAATGAACACACTAGAGGGTACATGAACTAAGCACCCACTTAATAAACTTGTCTAGATAATTCTATGGAGTGATTATACTTCAAGGATATACAATGAATAAAACCATGTGTTTAATGATTTTAATGCCTTAACCACCACTAGGGAAGGACAAATGATATAATTCTATGACCACATAATCCTAAAGTACACTATTCAAAATACCAACATAAATATTATTTATAACCTAAAACTTGGTTCATATGTAAAGCTGAAACCCCAAAATAAGTATGTATGTAAAGTATCAACCTCAAAACATGTTTCAATGTAAAGGTGAAACCCCAAAGTAGGTTTGTATGTCAAGGTGTAACCTATAAACATGTTATTATATAAATTAAAACTCTAAATCTACCATTGTATATATATTTTGGAGGCAAACTGCTTATTTAGTACCATTATTACACATTGAAGTTTTTTCACAAATAATATTTATGCCTTAAATATAAATAATTTGTACCTCAAAGCAATATATAATTCCGTAACTTGTTTGTCATAGTATCATAAAATGTCTATCAATCTACTCAATTTGATAAATTTGATTGATATGATAAATATACTCAAAGTTACACATATAATATATCTCAGAATGTCATAGAATGTTACAGTTTTTTTTATAACCATGTATAATGCCCCAAATATATATCTCATATGCCTAACACAAAATATTAACTATATGTCTATCATTGACTAAATCTCTAAGACAAGCCCATTATATGCCCCCAATTTAATATGAGGAATGAAACTTATGTATCACTTATCTCAAAAGAAAGAGTTATGCATAATATGTATTATACAAAAATATTTGATAATGTAAATCACAAAGATAAACATAATAATACATGTCACTATATAAATATTTGATCATTAAAGGATGTATGAGATATGAAATCCAAGGCAAAGGGAATAGAAATGTTATGTCAAGTAGATATATCATTTGAGCATAGATTAATAATAATCACATTAGATGCATGATATAATAATGGCATCATACATACTAAAATCATGCATGAAAAAAATGCTACACAAATCTCATAAACACATATATTTATTCACACCCACCCACATAAACACACAATATCATTATTATTAAGTATAAAAACACTCAATATATGACATGACTCTAAATAAACTCTATATTGACATAAACAACATGAAAATTACATGGACTAGAGGATCCTATGACATAATTGATGCATGCTATGAGAAGACATAAGAAATGCATTCATAGAACATGAAATATTGTAAACATCAATGATTACACAATTTAATAATCATAAAAATCAATAACACACATATAAATCAGTGTTAGTTCACATAATAAATTAATGTCATTATCCAATTTATAAAATCACAATACCCATAAGAAATGTCACTCTAGAAGCTATGTGTAAGATAATGTCATGTGTAATAGTATAGTATGATAAATGGATTAGTATGAAAATATATAACTTTTTAAATGTGCAAATATTCCCCCAGTGTAGGCATGCCTCCAATTTATAAAGGTATCTCATGGGTTTAATTAATCTCATGCATTTGTATGTCCATGTATCATGTATAACTTGTATGTACTACATCCCACTCATCCATACCAATAAAATAACATGGGTAAAAAAATGATATTCAATTCAACATGTATATAATAAATAAAATCAATGAATAATGCATACTAGAAAAGCATATCATACATAATTCATAGTTTTATATTTTTTAATATTTTACTTTTTTTCTTTACATTTTTTCAGTCTTAGATTTTTTTCAATTTTACACTCCTAATATTGCATCTAATGGATGTCTAAATGAAAAAATTAGATTTGGTAATACATTTATTATCTCTTGATATTTAATAATATAAAAAAATTAATGCCATCTTGATTGGAGTCATCATACCTAGGTATGCCAATTATCTATTTTTTTCCCTCTCAAGTTATCTATATGTAAGAGTTTTATTTTCCTCAACACTATGTGAAATATAAAGTGTCATATTATTAAATTATGTCATTTCAATTATTCTTAAATATTTGATATTTTGGTGTTCAATATTTCCATCTTGATTAATTTTTATTGTATTATTTTAGAATGTAATTATAATACACTTATTTGGAGCATTAAATTTATTCTAATCACTATTTGTCTAACTATAGCTTTAAAACATTCCCTTTTACATATCAAAAATATCAATGTGTTTAACATATTTAGCCCAAAATAAATCAATAATTTAATGTGGTTTGTTGATATATCACAATTTATAGTGTGTTATACTTCATATATTGTGTGGCCCAACTATTTTAGAAATGGATTACTACATATATTGGTCCCCTCTTCTTCATTAAATTTAACTTATTTATAATAACAACCATTTCTAAATACTTTGATATTAAATTATATTTCTTGTGGATATTTTAACACTTAATGGGATTTATTCCATTTTTTCTTTTTTATAGAAACTAACATGTGTCTCCATGTTAGGTATATTTTTTTTTACCTATATTATAATGATAATGCCCTTGTCCCTAGCCATTTGAATCATTTTTTTGAAATGATTCAAAATTATCTATTTCATGTCTAGTTATTAAATGAATATATACAATGTTAGTTTCCTTCTTGATGTGATATTCAATCCATATATTAATGTATAGTATAAGGTATAATGACCCAATTCTTATCAAGTAACATTTTTAATATAATAATTGCTTTATATTTTACACTAGTTTCTTTACATGATATATCATGGTATGTGGAAGGTTATTTTTTCATGAATTCTATGTTGTTAACTAAATTTCTAAAGGACATTTGATATTTATTGCTTATATATCATGCAATGTGTAGTGGCCCTTGTGATGAAGTCATACTAGATTTTAAAAAATGTTGTCTCAGTGGAGAGCTTATTGTGAGAGGTTCTTATCATTCATTTTCATTGAAACAATAATTTACATGTATATCCTCATGGTTTCTTATAAGAGGTGTCTTCTATAGAATTTTTTTTCTTGTGGAGGAAAACTAACAATATATTAGTGACATCATGTTTGAATAATCTCGATACTCTAATGGGAATATAGTTTTAAATTTTATATGAGACATATAACTATCATGTTCATAATAATTTCATTGTAATAATCAATATAAGTATCCTCCATAAATATTCTATTAGGAGTTTCTATGTATCTTATACTATTGTGATTTAGATGCCTTGGGGACTCTTTAATTGTCTCTTTAATAAGTTATATATTTGAAGTTGGTTCATTTTCATTATCTTTCCTCAAATATTTAAGTTCATATGTATGTATTTGTTTCACTAGTATGACCTGCATTTGAGGTATTATGGAGTAATGAGAAATTGTCATCATATGGTAGTATACATCCATCACTATGTTCTACTACTTTTGAATACTTGAAGTGTTGGCTATCCAAATAACATATATGTAAACATCCCTTGTGTGAAAAAATTAAGCATTGATGTGAGTTAAATGGTACAAATTCCATAACATGAGCCTAAGTCTATCGAGGAGTAGGTTATAATGAAAGTAATTTGGAATTACTTTGAATATAGTAGTTAAAATTTTCGGTCCCACTACAATCTACAAATTAATTGTTGTTATTAATTTTTGAGGTATATCATCATAACCTTTTATATTATTATATGGATAATTAGTAAATTTTATATTGATAGCATGTGATTTTATATATTTAAAATGTTTAATCTTGATCCATTATATATAATAACATCCTTAAACCCCTTATTTAATATTCATACTTGAATAACCAATGATAAATTCTTACATATAGTATGTGGAGTAGGTAAGTCTTATTTCTCAAAATAAATTGTGTATTCATTGTCCTTAAATTTATCAATAATAGATGCAAGATAATTTGGTTTGGTATTGTTTAGAAAGTTTTAATCAGACAATATTGTATAAATAATATCCTTATATATGTTTTACCTCTCAAGGAATTATAATATAGAATTATTAGATATATTTTTCTTGATATACTAAATGAAATCATTATATAACTACATTGGCTAGTATCTTAAGAGATGGAAGAAGATTAGGATGGAAAATTTGACTATCTCTACTTTTTCATATAGGATGATGTACCTTGACTCTTGTGATAGAATGAACTTGTGTATCAAACATAATTATAGGGAAAATTATAGGGGAGGGATGGTGGCTATCACTATATTGAGGTATAGGGGGAAGAAGAACAAAATGATTCATACATGCCCTTTATCGCTGAGTAATTAGATGAATCTGAGATTCATTATTCATGTAATATGTGATACTATGGAGAGAATAGAATTTGTCATTATTAATAACACTAAATTTTATGTTTAAAGGTAAATTTAACCCATTTTATTATAAGAGATAATAATAATACATTACATATTTTATGAAATAAACATGCAATTAAGACAAATATATCTTGAATTGAAACTTTTAAAAATTTAACATCCATTGTGGCTATGTCAAGGTTTTTATTATTTGAATAATTGATATCTAAAACTCAAAACATATGAGAACAAAAGTTAAAACCTTAAGAAATTATGAAACTCTAAGATATAAGAGACGTAGGGTTTTTCATGGTCAAGTTAATATCAATTTCATCATTTTTTTAACTTAATTTATGAATCAAATTATCTAAACAATATAAAACTATGAATATTAATATTCAATAAAATAAGGTGATATTCATAAAAATATGAATGCAAAAGTGTGTATTGATATTGAATTTATAGTATTAACAATTTATAAAATAATTTGGGGGATATATAGTTAACTTAATTCATAATTTCATAACTCAATGTGTTTGTCACTATCCCTAAAATACATTTGTGTCTACTTGTTAAATTATTAGACCAAGAAAATACATCTAAAACCCTAAATAAACATTATGGTAAAGCACTAACCCTTTCATTAATTGGTACTATCTAGGATCTATTGATACATTCTAGTTTATTGTGTAGGTTTGTGTTGCATCACACTATTGTGCCTACACTTGTAGATACATCCTATATTTTGATCCCTAATTTTCTTTTCATTTATTTTAAACCATAAGCTCACTTTTAAAATAATATTAACCTTGAAAAAAGGATGAGTAAAGTAGGTTGGTTAACTATAACTACTTCTGACTAAGTGATTGACATTTCCTAAATTCTAATGCTCTTAATAGATCTTAAACCACATATAGACATCCCACCTAAGAATGTGTGTGTACCATCATTATTATCATAAAATGAGATCTAATGTTTGTATTTTGACACTTGGAACCAATAAAAATTGTCCTCAATTTGTATTTAGATTTGTCTCTAAGGTTTCTCCTTTGAGAGGTTTTTATATGTGTAAGCATTTGTGATAATGTTTCAAGAGAGTGATTTTTTAATTTCTGAATTTGGTTTCAATGTTTTGAACAACTGATTATGAATCTAGGATTCAATTGTATTTATAATGAACTCTGATATTTCATAGTATTAAATATTGATGAAATTTTCCTAGGTTGATATATAGGTAACTCCAAATTTTAAAGGTTATTTTTTAGTGTTTTTGAACACTAATGAGAAAATTAGACACTTATATAAAAATATAAACTAACTATTATCGATACTTTCTTGATAGATAAAATCAATTATATGAGATATGAATATAATGCATTTAAAATTATGAAAGGCTTATACATATAGTAGGGTGATTTTTAATGTTAAAATTAGTAAATTGGTTTGACCAATATAATTTTTTGGAAACCAGATAGGGTAAAATATTCACAATATTATACTTTTTACACAAATTCTAAGGATGTAAAAATGTGAAAATGTTGATATTGCAAAAATATTTAATACCAAATCTAGGTGTCTACACCTATACATGAGACACTCTTGAGGTAGATAACAACAACAACAACAACAACAAAAATAATAATAATAATAATAATAATAATAATAATAATAATAATAACAACAA
>JARHVA010003481.1:1695000-1717500 GCA_037957365.1 Torreya grandis | reverse complement strand
TATCCAAGGAATTAAATAAGATTCAAACAATTGAGAATAATTACTTTGAAAATTTTATGAAATCATTCAATGTGGTTACAAGTCATAGTAAATATTCTAAACCTAAGAATAATTAACACAAACAATATTTTATTTTCCATATTTTATCTTGCATCCCTAAATTTGCCCATGAATAAAACCTAAAATTCAATCCAAAGCATAAGATTCTAAAATAGAATTTATTTAAATTCCCATTTTTATTGTTATACCTTCAAACTAGGCATTTAAAAATTCTTCCTCCTAGATAAGAAGTTAGTCACAAAATTGGAAAATATCAATATATAACATAATAAATCCAATATTTAACTTTAATGAAATGGATGAGGGACCCCCAAACACTATTTTACCAATTAAATAAAAAGAGTAAACTAAAAAATAACAATATTAATATTTGTTAGGAATAAAAGTACACATTTTTCTTAAATTTAATATTTTTGAGGGTCTAGGTATATGTTAGGATTATTTTATAAGTAATAGTAAAAGGTAAAAATTTGAGTGTATGTGTTTGAAAAACACCTATCATAAAAATACAATAAGAAATTAAAATAAATAAATATAATGATGAACATAAATAGACAATGTGGAGGTAAAATCAAGTCGCTATGACAATCAAAACCTACATACACATAACATCCACATACCATATCAATCAGTGCATCAACTAAAATGGTATCTAGGGTGTTGGTGTGTGTGTTAACCTTAGACATTTTATTCTTGATTTTTATAACCCCATATATCTCCCTATCACCTATGATGATCTCCATATAGGTAAATCATGTATGAATGGGAATAATTATCCTAAATCCATCATTATAAAACATTAAGTAGTTAGTCTGCATCAAATATAGACATAGTCAAAGAAACTAAAACTAAATTGTGTCATTGCATGGTTATCAATAATAATAAAATATAGATTAGTTCACTAATGGATTTAGTGTCTTATACCCATGTTCCAAGGGAGTGGAATAGGGTAGCCGATTGCCTGGTAAAATGGGCACCAGAAGATATAGATGGCTGGAAGATTGATGGATGGACGCAGATGCCCAATGAGTTATGTCAAAACCTGGAGAGGATTCTTGAAGAAGATGAAAATGGTATTGGGGAGTGATGGTTTTGTTTGTGTTTTTTCTATGGTCTTTATTGGTTGCTGGGGCTTTGGCCCTTTACTACTTTGTAATTAGATGTTCTGAGTTTTAATAAAGTTTTTACCCCTTTTTATTAAAAAAAAAAATAATAATAAAATATAGATATACATATTCATTATAGTTTACAAATGATGGAGAGAGAGGAAGGTGGAGGGAAAATGGTATAAGATCCTATGTATTTTGAATTTCCATTTGAGTGACAAAACTATAATGTCTTTGAGGACACTAACACAAAGCTAGGAGATAGTAATCTGAGTAACAATGACTACTTAGAAATCAATACTACTCCACATGACACTCGTCATCAAAATCCCATGGTAGAAAAAGGCCTGAAAGAGTCATTTTTTTGTTAAATTATGGATGACAACCTTGACAAATAATAGGTTATAAATGGATCATGTTCCTCCAATGTGCCTCCATAATCTTAGGTGAATAGATTAAAAGGTAAAATCTTGGTGGGACATGAACAATTAGACCTCTATATCTTCTTGATGGTAAAAACCAATGAGGTTTGTGTTAATGTTCCCAATCTTGTGGTGGAACTAGCTGATGTGGAATTGGCTAAATCTATTTTGGCTAGGGTGAATATTTTTTGATCTAATATAGATTCCTTTTGTAGTTGGTTCAACTTAAAATGGAAACCCAAAGGACACCTCAAGGTGGTCACCTTGGCTAGAGGGTTTTTTTTGATTAATTTCTCTTTACAAGAAGACTGCATTAGGGTTCTTTTTGAAGGGCCTTGGTTCATGGGCAAATCAAGTGGTTTCATCAGGAGGTGGAAGGCTATTTTTAATCTTAATAGTTCTTCCATGGATTATGTCCTAATGTGGGTCCTTCTCCAAGAACATCCCCTAGAATACTAGCACTTGGAAGGCATCATAAGGATCACCAGAGCTCTAGGAAAACCCATCACTATTGATCTAATCACCTTTTCTCATGAAAGGATGGTTGTATCCTGGGTACGCATCTTCTTATTGATGGATAAACCACTTCTCCACAATATAAAAATCAAGTACAAGTATGGAGAATGAACACATCAAATTGTGTATGAGAATAAAGATATTATTTTCCCATACTATAATATCTTGAGTCATATGTAGAAGGAATCCTTGAAGAAGAATCAGGGGCCTATAGCTCTTAAGCATGCATGGACCCAAAAATATTCTCTATGTTAAGAATGAAAAGTTGATCCTCCTTTGAAGATAATAACACCTAAAGCTTCACCAAGTGCTCTAATTTTAGGAACCTCGATAGGTGTTTATTATAAAAACTCTTTCACTTTGATTGTTTTGTTTTTTGACTCTGATCCTTAGGGTGACATAGTCAACCTACCAAAGGCTCTTCCCAATTCCCATATACCTTTTTCCCTCCCTCCCACACCCACCTCAAAAATAAAAAGGGTGTCAATCATCCTCCCAGGTGTATATTCCCTCTTCTGAGAAGTTTGAGCCTTGTTGACCCCATGACAAAGTCCCTTCTCACCCCCTCTAAACCCAACCCCATGTTAAATCCCACCCCTCACTTGAAATGGTAATTGGAGCTTCTCCCCCATTTTTCCCTTCATATTCCCTAAAAATTTCCCCTACTCTCCCCTAATCACCCATGTTAGATCATCCTTTGGGTTTAGATTGGCCTTTGATTCTTGGAACCTTCTTAGAGGTAGCTCAAGCTTTAGATCATAAAAGTTTACTTTTTGATACCCTAAAATGTTAAAATAAGACTCTATATAATTATTCCTTAACATTTTCCCCTCTAAAGATCTCAGATCACCCCAAAGATAAGAGATAATGTTGTTTGAGTAAATCACCAACCCTAGATGCAATCTAGGATGAGGGGTTCACTAAAATTTCCAATAATATAAAAGTGAGAAAGAAAGATAATATTTGTATCATCCAAAAACCAATAGGTATATCTCCCTAAATTGTCACATGAAATATTGAAATAAAAAAATTAATTTCAAAGGTTTTCCAATAAACCCTCAAAATAACTAGGGATAAGAAATGAATATTTTACATGGAATGTTAGAGGGTTAAATAACCCCAAAAATTAGAAGACCTTATAAAATATTAGAAACAGAATTGACCTAATATTTTTACTTGTCCAAGAAACCAAAATGTCTAAAAATTTATTAAATTTATGTGTTGATAAATTCTTTAAGAAGGTAAGTGCAGTTTCTTTTAAATCCAAAGGAGCCTCAAGGGGTATTTTAATAATTTATAATCTACAAAATTTAGAAGGAATTCTACTTTGGAAGACTAGTGATCATATTTATATTCTATTAAGATATTTAGATAGTAATGAGGAATAGATTATATCCAACATTTATGCCCCATACTCCAAAATTTTTTAGTATACACTATGGGAAGACCCCCTGTCTTTTTGGAGGGCCTATGAAATATGGAATTAGATTGTAGCTAGTGATTTTAATGCCCTAATTATTCTTGGGGAAAAAAGAGGGGGACTAATAGACCTCACAAAAAACATTCTATATTTTAATGATTTCATCTTAGGAGTGGGCCTAGTGGATGTGGACCTAAAAAGTAACCCATTCACTTGGTCCAACATGAGGATGAAGGATAATTTGATTCATGTTCACCTTGATAGGGTCTTAATCTCCTAAAATTTATAAATCTAATTCACCAACAATCTCTCCTCACCTAAAATTAGTTTTGACCACAATCCCCTAATTTTTTAAGGAGACACAATTTCAAAACCAAAGAATATCCCTTTTAGATTTTAATTCATGTGGCTCCACCACCCAAACTTGATCAAATCTCTAAAGGAATGGTGGAAATATCCCTTATTAGGTACTAATATGTATATTTTGACCAAAAAACTAAACTTCCTCAAATTAAAGATAAAAATATGTATCAAAGAAGTCTTTGGTGACATTTTCCTACAAAAAAAGGCTTTAGAGGAGGAATTAATTGTAATTGAATAATTATCAAATTTGGATGGTAAAAATTAATAGATATACCAAAAGTAAAAATAAATTATATGCCAAATCCATAACTTATAGGTAAGGGAAGAGACTTACTGGTGATAAAAATCTAGGTGCACTTGGCTGAAGAAAGGGGATATAAACACCAAGTTCTTCCATCACTAAAAGACCAGACATAGGAACGTGAATAGAATAATTCAATTCAAAATGGAAATCTTAGTAAAGAATAGGAGGATATATCCTACCACATAATAAATTTCTTTAAAAATCTATTCACAAAAGAAGGTTCCTTTGATGAACAGTTGGTTGATAGTACTTTGAATAATTTCAATAAGGTTATTTTTTATTTTGACAATGCTACTCTTACCATAAGCCCATCGATATAATAGATTAAAAAATATCATGTGTAATGGAAGGATATAAGGCCCCCAGTCCTGATAGCTTCCCTCCTTCCTTCAAATATTTTGTGATATTATCCACATGAAAGTTGAAGCATTAGAGAGTGAGTTCTTCTAATCCAAAATTATTCTAAGAGAAATTAAGAATACCTTTTTGGTCCTTATTCAAAAAAACTAGGAGAAAAAATCTATAGGATTTTTTCCCAATCAACCTATGTAATATAACTTACAAAATTTACTCAGTCATCTTGGTGAAAGGAATGCAACACCTTCTAGATAAAGCTATTGGGAAACAATAGGGTGTATTAGTGATTGGGAGACAAATAAAATATGGAATCATCTTGTTACATAAACCCATCCACTCTATCTCTAAATACCAAAAACAAGGTGTGTTTGTTAAGTTGGACATGAACAAAGCATATGATTTATTTTCTTATAATTTCTAATGAATATCCTTGAGAAATTAGGATTCAACCAGGGCTTAAGGAAAATCATGTGGAACTGTATTACTACTCCAAAATTCTTCATAATGTTTAATGGAGTCCCTAAAGTATTTTTATTTTCTTCCATAGATCTAAGATAGGGGGACCCTCTCTCCCTCTATCTTTTCATTATAATGGTAGAAACCCTGGGGAGAAGCTTGTTGAAGGCTCGTATGCAAGGTTTGGTCAAAGGCATATAAGTAGTACTTAACACTAAAGTAGTCACCAATGAACAATTTATAGATGACATCATCATCTTAGGAGAAGCTTTAGTGTAGGAATCTAGACAACTAAAATCCATTTTTTAAAAATATGAATCTATTTCTAACCTGTACATAAACTTTTATAAGATCTTCCTTATATTCATCAACACTCGTGTGATAATACAACAAAAGGATTTCAAGAATTATGGAATGTCAGGTGAGTCAATTATTGACAACATATTTGGGCATTTCATTGTTTGAAGGCAAAATGGAATCCAATGTTTAGAACCCCATCATAGATAGAATCTATAAAAAAACTTGCAAGGTGAAAAGGTTACCTTCATACCTAGGCAAGAAAATTTTAGTTACTCCAAGCCTTGATACAAAGTATCCTAATATAATTAATGTCATTATTTTAGATACCCAATAAGGTGTCAACTAAGATATAACAAATTTAAAAAAAAATCTTATGGATGGGTACTGAGGACCATTTCAAGTTTCACCTAGTCTCTTGGGAAAAAGCCTACCTACCTAAAGTAGATGGGGGATTAGGGATCATAATTATTAAGTCCATAAATTGGTCCCTCCTATAAAAATGGGATGGAATATTATGAGAAAATATAGATAATGGGCTAAAATAGTCAAGGCTAAATACCTAAAAGGTTTTGAGAAAGACTTCCTACTTTGGGAAGAAGGCCTAGCTGATAGATCCACCTTCTAGAAGGACATCAATAGTTTTAAGGACCTACTAATAAAAGGAATTAAATGGAAAATTAAAATATGGGGAGAAAATTTATTTATGGTAGGATTCATGGATGTCCACTCTCCCCCTCACTTCATAATGTATTTGGGAAAATTAATGTGCAGGATTCAAGGAAAGATGGGGTACTAAGGTCAAAGATTATTAGGATGAGACTAAGGGATCGAAAGCTTAGAAATTCCTCCTTATAAAAGGATACACTAATAAATAATATTAGGTGATTAAAAATATTAATTCTTCCATTAGACAAGTTCACATCCCCAGGTTCCCTAAGTTAGATCATTTTTTGTGGGTGGCTAAAGACATTGGGAAGAAATCGGTTTCCTCTAAACACACTACTAATCTATATCTAGATGATTAATGGAACTAATATGAATAATTATGTATTAAACACCTAAATCATAAATTAAATTTATTATTCTAGTTTTCTTCTCAAGATAATATCCTAACTATGGATAAGTTAGAAAAAAGAGGATTCCTCATCCCTAGATAAATCCCTCTATGTAGGGAATCTAAGGCCTTGGCCCATCATTTGTTTCTATCATGCCCATTTATTTTATGCCTATTTGACTATATTTTAAACAAATTCAATCTCTCATGGGTTAAACCAAAAACAATCTTGATCTCATTAAGCAATGGAAGCCTCCTTAGATCCTTTAATCCCTATCCTTCCCTTAGAACCTTTCCCTCCTACACTAGTTTTGGAGTGTTTGGAAAGCTTGAAATGATAGTTTTTTTTCAAATAAAATACACTATAAAAAATCAATATTCTTCTATATTTTTCATGTCATCACTGAGAATTAGATGGCATTCCCTCCCATCAACAAATGTATGGGACCTATATTTGAATAGTTGATCTTAAGCAATTAGTACGTAGTATAAAAAATTAGGTCTCCTAAAGACTTGGTACACAAATATGTTAGGTGGAATCCTCTACCTAAAGGTTGGGTTAATCTCAAATTAAATAGATATTCAAAAGGAAATATAGGCCCTATAGGTAGGGGAAGCACCATAATAATTCAGAAGGAATGTTGATTACGTAGGCCCCCTAAGAATACAAACAAACCATGTGGCTAAATCCAAGGTGACACTCTGGGACATTAAACTTATCTCCAGCCTCAAGATGGATATAATTATCATTGAATGGGATTCCCTTAATATCCTCAATGTTTTAAAATTTAAAACCACCCCTTCCCACTTAATAAAATCCATAATAGATTATGCCAAGTAGAGCTTGATGGATATGGAACACTCTTCCATCCTTCACACATATCAAAAATGGAATGGGGTGGTAGACTTAATTGATAATATCAAAGTAAGTCTCACTCTTTTATAAACCTATCACATTGGATACCACATCCCTAAAAATGTCATGTCAACTATTACAGATGAAGTCACTTCTAGATAAGATGATGACATGATTGTCACATGTGTGGATTTTAAATCTTAAGTGAAGGATTTCAAAAATAATAACCCACCATCATTCCAATATATGGATAATTAATAATAAAGGGTGGGATAACTCATGTACTTCAATTTTATTTCAAGCCATTAGCTTTAAGTCTTATTAGGGTTCATTAAATTCCATCTTTGATTTTCAGGCTACTATTGAGATGGGGGACATAGTGACTAACTTGAACCAAATTACTACTCATAGGTTAGAAGCATAAAGAAGGTTTGGAGTAAATTATGCATAGGGGGCGTCAGAAAATTTATGTTGAGGGTAAATGACCATAATGCCAACCTATCAAAGGAATTTGTTATGACATATAATAAGAGGGTTGTGGAAATAAGAGGCATTAAAATATCTATAATAGAGGAGATTATAGGTGAAGCTATAGGTATGTCATGAAAAGTGAAAAAAAACATTTAAAGGTCAATAAAAAATAGGAACTCCTATAGAGGTTTTTTCAAACCAATGATGTCATTAAAATGGATAATGCTCGAATCTTTTGCATCATTGACATGAAGTCTATTTGTATATAATGAAGTATCTCACTCTCAAAGGTAATTATAACCTCATTTTTTATCATCACTTTCTCTTGTTGAACCATTTTCAAGGCTTCAAAATTAGCCTTATTTATTATCTTCTAAAATCCATGGAGAGCACTACTCTTGCATACCAAATCAATGAATCTAACCCTATCATACACTAAGGCCTTATTTTCCTACTGGTAAAACACATCAAGACTCTTCAGGGTAAGGAGGACTCCCTAAGGAAGATCCTACCTTATTATCTAATCACCCATTAACCAATTTTTCCCATGCTAGTCCTAATTCCAAAAACTTAGCCAAATATGCTCTCATAAAACTCTCTATTTTCAAGCCTAAAACACTTTTACTAGATGAATTAATATCAAGGTAAGTGGTAGGGAAAAGCAAGACTCCCCTAGAGAGGAGATTAAAATCAATAAGGATCAGCTATAAAATTTTAATAACAAACTTCATGAGGATGGGATGTGTTTAGCAGGTTTAATCTATGATTGGAATTCCATGAATGAAACAGTCACCAAAATGATCTAGTCTTTCTCTCAAATATAAAACACTAAAATGACCCCCCTAAAGCAACATATTTTGGAGGGAGATAATTATTACCCTAAACTCCCCCAAAAATCCCCCACCAAGAAGACCCCTATGAAGGAACATCTGTAGAAGAGACCCAGAATGATCTTACCTAAGGAAGATGTGGAAGTCTTGAGAAATAAAACTAGGGACATAATCACAAAGAACATACAGGGCACATAGGATAAAATTATTTAGTATGCAAAGGTACCTATGAAGGGATCCCCCTCTTAGAATAACTTTACCATTTACATTCTTTTTGTTTTTATCCTACACATGGTTAGTTAGCTATTGGTTCTATTTTATGGTTTTATCTTTTATCCCATGGGCCTTGCTCCTATTTAGTGCACTTTTATATACTCTAGTTCCTAGTTCTTATAAAACTAGGCCTTTGCCATATCAAATAAATAATAATAATAAAATAACACTTCTAAAATTTTAGTAATTTTCAATTGAGCACATGTGATATGTCTATAATTTAATCTCTCAATAATGAAAAATAAAAATAATGTGTAACTAAGAGTTAGAGATAGTGTAATTTTATAAGCAAGTGGGTTGATGATTTATAGGACATCAAAAGGTCCAAATAATATTGGGGATAATTTGTCTAATTTTCAATTTTTATTGAACTCTTCTTTTGATTTAATCAGAAAAAGAAATTATCCCATGCCAAGATTTATAATTTAGTTCTCTTTTTATCATCATAGTTCTTCTACTGATCTACTAGATTGATGAGATGATATCTAGTTATTTATCCTAATCCTCCATCTCAAATAAAATTTTAAGAGTAATAATAACATGATATTATAAACTACCTAAACTGATAGGTGTTTAGAATCTTATGTCATACATAGCATGGAATGTCACCATTTTCATAGTGGATAGGTGGGTATTGTTTTATTAAAATTAAACCAAGGGAAGGTAATCTTCCCATTTTTAATACTATTCCATGTAATAAATTCATAAAATATCCTCCAAATTATGGTTTAAATCTCTAATTAACCATCAATACCAAATTCATGAGCCAAATTAGATTTTTTTTGGTTTATAATGTACATGTAGAATATAAAACATATATAAATCATTCATGCATATTAATTTTCAATGATCTTCTCCAATACTCCATGTAATCTAAAACTTGTTTGAAAAAAGTATCCTTGGTAAGATCAGTGTATCATCTATCAAATTTCATAGAATGAAGTGGTAAATTTTATTAATATTTTCCACTACAAACATAATTATGTGATGTTTACTTTACAACATCATAAATCCCTTCTCAAGCTCCATGATAATGACTACCACTTCATTTCAAGTTTTTAATTTGGATTAAATAGTACATTTAAATGCTTGTGATCAAATTTGAATCTTTTACACTCTAAAAACTAGGATACATAATCTATTACATATTTATTATGCCCACTCTAGAAATAAATTAGTCTCACATCTACCATCAACTTGGTCACTATAGGATTAATAAAATAAGGAGCACTATGAACCTCTCTAAGCATTTATGTCCTAAAACATCCTAGGTCAGGGGTATATATCATACCTCTAATTCTTAGAAGTGAATTTCCCTTGAATCAATATCCCTCATATATATTTTCCTATTGATCAACTATAATAACTTCATTTACTTATTTTTATAACGTAACCTTAGGATAATGCCTAAAAAATAACTCTCTAAAGGTGGATCAGATGGTGGCCATGGAAAAAATATGTACCTTGTGACGAAGGTTATCATCTACTATATTTTAACTATAATTAATATACCTTATATCAAATTCATAATCCAACAAAAAATCCAACCAATGTTTTTGAAAATAATTTTGGATGGACTAGGTGAAGATCAACATATTTCCTAAAAATAAGTATCTTGATATATAAGTCATGCATAATAACTAAAAGTTATAAGTCATGAGGATCATAATTTATTTCATATAAATATACATTTTATGGCTCATAAGCCACAACTTGGTTTTCTTACATCAACACTCCTTAAAACCCATCACTTGAAGCATTTATTATCAAAACATATATTTTTATTATGATCTATTACTATTAATATTTGGGATAAGGTGACCTTTTCATTAGGAATTCAAAAAATACTCTTTGCATTACTCAATACATTCAAACTTATTTACATTTTCCTAAAAAAAATTAATGGGATTGAATATCTTGTATTAAATTATTATAAACTTCTTGTAATAACTAAAATGAAACTCTAAACTTTATGGATATTTTTATGCATGTATCAATCCATGACTATTTGAATCTTTGTTGGGTAAATACATATGCCATATGATAAAATGATTTTAGATATATAGTGTATATTTATAATTAATCAAACTTGGATATTATTACATATAACTTTTACTCCCTTAAACTTTTGCATAACCATCTACAAATGTGTTAAGTTATCTTCTTTATTTTATTATGTAAAAATATAATCCAAAATATGAGCATGAAACTATCTAGATAATGTTTGAACACATTTTAATTATATTAATGAAGTTAACATGTTATTTTTAGTACAAAATCTAGTATCATGAAATCATAATCAGTTTGATGGCTTATAATTTTTTTATGTCCTTATCATTTACTTTAAAAAGATGATACTCTACTCTTAGATATTTTTTTGTCAAGAATGATTCCTTATGCATATAATCAAAAATATTTTCAATACAAGGTAATGGTATTTATTCTCAATTTCTTATTTTTTCAAAATTATGTAATTAGTTAAAAGGTGAAAGAGTCAATCCCTCTTGAAAAACATCACTAGTATACCCAAAGCAAACACAGTAGGGATAATTATCTCTTTTGAAAGTATCTCCTATTATTAGGATTTTTTATCAAAAACAATTGATGATCATCATTATTTAGGAAGATTTTGAAATAGGTTACAATTTTTTTACCCTAATTTTTATTAATATTAGGTACTTATTATTATTAAGGCAAAAAATTCAATGTAATTCATATATTAAAATATTGCATTCAAACATACATATGAATGCAAAAATGTTGAGTTCAATTTTATAGACTTGACAAGTGGAATATGCTAAATATGATAATTAAAAAAAAGGGATGTGTAATTAGATTTTATATATGACTATTTAATTATTAAAGTTAAAATCAAGATAATGTAGGATTGTGGTTTCTTTGACTCTAGAATTGATTATATGTCTGTACAAGGTCAGATCTACCATATTGGGTTAGTATCACTAGTTGATACTGAATTATATTTACCTATAATAAATTATTATGAAATGAAAAATATTTAATATATTTTCACCTTCACCTATATACACTTTCTTCATATATTTAATCTTGAACCTTGATGATGCATGCAACTCAAGATATTAGTCTTTTTTTCCATGAAACCTTGGGTGTGCTTATGAGGGATAGAAGCCTAATTTTTTTGAAAACATTAATGGTATAAGCTGACCCAAATCACCCCTATTTTATTATTTAAAAATACCTATGTATCTAATGCTCTTATTTGGGAAATAAAGCCACACATAGTCTCCTACCTAGTGTAATTGTGAAATTGTGATCCTTTGTTATATGTATGAAACCATGGTTTATATAATTTACAATGATTGATTTGAATTTTATTTAGTGAGATTTATATTTGGATTGTGACTTATCCTAATGATAAATTCACAATTATATAAGAATAGATAATATTTTCTTAATATGTGATATTGTATGTGTGGTTTAGATAAGTGCCAAGTCCCTTTTGAATGGGACCTTTATTTTTCTATATAAGAGTCAAATTGGGTAATTTATCATGCCAAAAACATGTTATGAAAATTAAAATACCCTAAGGATAGGTTTTATTTTTAAAACTATCCTTTTCTAGGAGTAGGTTAGTATGGACTAGACTAGGTTGGTATCAGCTAGTGATATCAATTGAATCTAGAAAATACAACCTACATACAAGAAGGCTGATTTAAGAATCTATAGATGTCTAGTAGGATATTTAGTTGGATTTAAATAGATAGTGAGGTTCTTATAGGCTTGTAACAAAAAAAATGAAGGTTTGACCCATGATATAACATATAAGTGTGAGATAATGGTATAGTTTGACCTTGTTTATGCACTTAAGTCATTTGTGGTAAATGTGTGTTAAAATTGTCATTTTAAAATAATGAAGACCAAATTTTAGTATATAAAAAATATTCAATTTTATTATTGTAGTGTAATTTATATATTAAAATGATAAAATTTACTTGAGCATGTATAACACACTTTATCTTTGGTATTAATCTCCAAGTGACTAGGTCACTCCTAAGAAAAACTTGAAATCATGTGTAATCAATGTCAATAGTTTGATAATTTTAATCTAAAATCAATTTTTTAATTTTTTTTAAAAAATGGTTAGAGTACCCTTAAGTGTTGGTGAAAACAATGTTTCCCATTAAATTTTTTTGAGATAATGCATCCTTTTTTCACCATATGAGAAACTTTTTTTCCTTACTAAAGAACATGGAGAGTTGGGGTGATTATTCCATAAATTTTTTTAACTATGCAAGATATTGGGTTAGTAAGCTAATATGTACCAACCCTGATGAATTTGGGGAGAATATAGAACCATAAGGATAGGATTTCTAAAAAAAAATGAATCAAAAACTATATAAGGATTATAGACTCCATTGTATAGTTTCACATAAGTTTGCTCCATGTAAAAGGAAATCATGATTAAAATGGAATGAAAAATATCCATTCCCCCATCAAGAACATAGATTTTGATAAGTTTGAAGTGGAATGAAAAATATATTTTTTTGTTTTGTATATGTGCATGAACCAATATCATACCTAATGAATTTAAAAAATTTGTATATGTGAATGAACAAGTATAATTACCATTGAATTTATACTGATTAATATGGAATGATTGTACATATATTTTTTGAATTTCAGAAAATGTGGAATGAATTTAATTAGATAATTCACACCAATGGAATAGTTACAATAGATCAATAATAATATATTACATAAATAAAAACAAAAATAGTAGATACACAAAAATAATTGACAAAAGCCTAGAATAATTGGTAAATATGATTGAGCCACTTCCAGGGTGAAACCTATAAATAATGAAATAATAATGATATTCAAGATATGATAACAATTTGCTAACAAATATCTCATATATGCTCTACTATATCCATGTTTATTACATAGGCCAACCCTACTAACAATATAAGATCCTATATAAATGTGACAAGATAAGTACAAATATTATGAGGCCACAAATCATCCACATGTATCCCTATGCACACCATAGTTTAAGGGTGTAAATTCCCTTACCATTAAAAAAAATTAGCCTAAAAAATTAATACCTTTGAATGATATTGTATAAATGCTTCATCCTCCCATGTTGCATCTTCAGTAGCTATATTCTTGTATTTGATCAAATACTTGTTAACCTCTCATGTTTGTATCCCTTTTATATGTGTTTAGAGTATCTTTGATTACAAATTGAATTTTCCTTCCTCATCCAATTTAGGTAACTCAATATGTGTAGACAATTTTTTTTTACTTACTATATTCAAACAAAAAACATGAAATATTGGATGAAAGTGGGTAAATTGGGGTAACTCCAACTTATATACCACATTATAAATTCTATGAAGGATATGATAAGGGTTATAAGACTTAGGAAAAAAATATATCCTTTTTTCACTTCATATACATTTAAATATATGGTTTTAGGCATTAAAATACCAAATCACCTAAGTAAAAATGATTCTTGTTATAGTGGTGATCCCTTTGTTGTTTCATTCAATTTTGTGCCATTATTAAATTTTCTCTAAGACTAGCTAGTACCTAATTCTAGTGATGAATGTGATCTTACATAGCTTGAACCTTTAGATAAACCCTCATAGATGAAATTATGGATGGGATATGGTACCCATAGAGTGCCACACATGGAACCTTTCTTTAATAGGTATGGAAGGAAATGGTGTACCACCATCCTACTGGTGGAAACTAATGAACCCATCTCTCTTGTTTATATTATTCAAAATAATGATAAGATTCTAGGTATTTTTTGACCACTTCTATTTTCCCATTAGATTGTGGATGATATGATGAGCTATTGGAGAAAATGAATACCCAAACATGAGAGTAACTTATTATAAAACTTACTAGTAAATATTAGATCATGATAAATTAAAATGATCTTAGGGATACCATATAACTTTTAAATATATCCAAAAAAGAAACAACTATTGTACTCACTAGAAACGGCTATGAAAATGAGGAAAAATGAAATTGTTTTATGATTCTATCCAAAATTACTATGATTATATTTGTTTGTTTAAGAAATTAGTAACCCTATAATTAAATCCATGGATACCTCCTCCCATCTCTAGCTAGGAATGGATAATGGTTGTATAAAACCTAGTGTCTTAATAGTTTCACCCTTTTTTTAACACACCATGAATTCAACCAAAAATATATGTGTACCCACATTAAGTCCTTCCAAAAATAAATCCTTATCAATTATATTATAGGTTATCAAAAATGCTGAGTTCCCCCGAATTGGAGATGTATGAATATTTATAAGGATATTGTTCTTGAGGATGTAATTATTATAAAGGCATAAAATATATTTATACCATAGGGTATTCCCTTTCAACATAATTTGTTTAGGCATCCAAACCTTAATAAAGATTTTAAATTAGAGCCTATATATCACTATCATTATTCCATTCAAATCTTGCCTCTTCTAACCAATCTTCATACTAAGTGATCATTGCACATATGAATGCCTTTATGAATTCATCTTTCCTATATATTTAATTTTATACCACACTATATTTTAATTTTAAATAAATTATTTCAATTTTATATACAAAAATTTTAGTCACCCATTTTTATTATTCTTTAGATGACAATCATTTATCCAAAAAGAACTAAGACTATCATGATTAATGTTTGCATTTACGAGTCTAACCATAAGATAAGGTCTGCATTGATTGACGACATGAAGAATATACATCATATATTTATCATAGATTGGATTTATCCTATTATTATCCTTAAGTTTATGAATCTAAAATTTATGGGTTCTTCCTTCCTACATGATTATTTCCCACATGTTATATCCTAATTAATCACATTAAATAATAGAAGTTTTTGAAAATTCTGGGGTAGTCACAACTAGAGTGGTTGATTTTTCCTCCTTTAGCTTATAAAATTCCTTATTATTGGTATAATTCTAGTGTAATTTGTCTTTATTGAAAAAATATAGTATTGGTGCTTCTAAGCTATCACAAAGTTTCATAGATCTATGATAGTAACCTATTAGTGCCAAAAATCATCATATATTCTTATAAAAACTTAAGTGTTATTAGAAACTACCATTATATCATAGTGTTGATATTATGATAGTGTAATTTTACTCCTCCATTAGAAAAAAATATCATATAATTAATCCACCTCTTGTACTCTAAAAACAAATATTGAAGTTTGTACATAAAGTTGATGTTTTTCTAGAATTAATAGGACCTATTTAACATGTTGAAAATATTCTTCCCAATATATTTTTTGTATATGAGGATGTCATAAAAAAAATAACATAAATTTCCTCAAAAAAAAACAACATAAATTTCCTCAAAATATTCCTAAAAATAGTGTTCATCAAAATCTGAAACATAGATAGTTCATTTTGGTTTCCAAAAGGCATGACCATAATCTCATAATGGCCTTCATGATTTTTGAAAGTTATTTTATGGATATCCTCATCTCTTATTCAAATTTGATGGTACAAAAAATAAAGATATAGTTTTATAAAATAGATAGAACCATGAAAATCATCTAGAAAATCATTAGTTACTAGGATAGGGAACTTATCTTTGATGGTGAACTTGTTTATTTATGTATAGTCTAGGCACAACCTATAAGTATCATCCTTCTTATGCACCATGAACACTAGAGAATAATATTCACTTTGGCTATGTTTAAGAATACCCACTTATAGCATCTCATGTACCATTTTTTTAATTTCACTCTTTTGGACATATGGATACTTGTATGGTTGGATGTTTGGTGGTTGGCTCTTAGGAATTAGTTTGAATGGCATGATCATGTTCTCTTTTTAGTGGTAGTTATTTTAGAATTTATCCAAAAAAATTGAGTGGTTATAAATTAAATTTTTATATATCATGATGTGTTTATTACTTTTTTGGTTGAACTTATATGGAAAAAATATAGTTACAGATCCTTCAACCCATTTTGTAAGAATATTTTGCATCTGATGATAACTAGCCAATTATGGTGACTTTCCCATAATTGATGTAGTTAAAATGTCCTACTTTTAAGGAAAAATCACATGAATAAATCCTAGAAATTTATCTCTATTTTGAATAAGCTTTTAATCCATTTAAATCCACAAAAAATGTTTACTCCACCCATGGGTATATAAAACTTATGGGATTATAAATTATATTCTCACATCACTAGTTTGATATTATGACATTTCCATGAATAATTTATTATGCCCCCATAGACAACGATGACCTAAAATTTGGGATTTGGGTAAATCAATAGTTTATATGTGCCACCAACTTACTTTTTTATGGAATAATGAGTACTCCTTGAGTCAATAAATTTTTTCACCGTATTATTCTTGAGGAAACCCACAACATTAAGGGTTTATTGAGTGTTGATATAAGAAAGTACATGGCATGAGATAGTTTCAAGAAACTATTATGATTTTTCATCTTGTACCTCTTCATATTCACGTGATGATTTATAATAATATTATTCCTAATCTTCCCCTTCAATGTATAATAATTTATTCTTATCAAATTTATGTCCTTTAACCCAGTTGATATAAAAATTGAAACATAAGCCTTTTACTTGTTTTTCTTCAATTTTTTGAGGAACCAATTTTTTAGGCTATGAGAATGATTGTGTTGGAAAAATGTGATATTTTAAATTAGTGAATTCACTTATTTTGACTAGATACCATTCTTTTACCTGATTCACTAAAACCATGGAGTATAAAACACAACTTGGATTAAACATGTGAACATCAAGTTATATGGTATCATTAAGGCCATCCATGAATAAATCATTCATGTTGTATTAATTTATGTCATCCATTCATATGGACAGGTTATAGGATTGATGAATATAATCCTTGACATTCCTTGTTTGTGGTAGCTTCACTAATTTACTAAAATGGCTCTCTATTACATTATTATTGTAGTGCATCTAAAATTCATCTGTAAACACTGACCAAGTAATATTATGATCCTTATGTGAACATTGACCAAGTAATTTATCTTGTTATAAAAATAAATATGTCATTACAAACTTCTGTGAGAATGGTGTTTGATGTGATTCAAGCATATATTCTCCATTTGATTGATCCAGGTGACTAAATCCTTATCATAAAATGCACACACTTCCACTTTTGGAAGTATGTAAATTTAACTTATATTTGAGTTTTAAATTTTATAGTTGATAACCCTTGAATGGATAGATTGGGTGTTATTTTTGGTTTATTATTGCTTTTATTTGATAAAAACACTGAAATACTTGACATTTTTATTTTCAAATCTGCCACCATTCCTTGCATTGTGTCCATATTTAAAGTTATGTTATATAGACCTTGTGTTGTAACCATGTTTTATATATTTATTTTAAAGTGGGAGTACACATTAGTATCCCCTAAGTTATAAGTATTAAAATCCATGTCTTCCCTACTAGGTGTTTTTCTAAGATTAATTTTCTCTTTCCCATGCCCTTAGGTGTTTTTTCTTTCCATGCATGAGCTCTTGGGGTTTGATCTTAAAAAAATGTACCAATGGATTATACTATTTTGATAATCTCATCAAGATTAATCCAATTGATACCAATTTTCACAATGGTGAACAAAATTATAGACCTTTAGAAAAAACTTAAGTAATATTGCATTGATGAAAAATATAAATTCTTCTCGAATCCCAGGTTATGTTTTTTTATCCTTCATCTCATATAAAATTTTTCACACTAAAAAAATTTGAAATACAAAACCTTTCCTAGATTAAAGCTTTTATATCACCTATAATGGAATTACTTAAATAATTAACCCTAATGTAATATTGATAATATATCATACAATACTTATATCAATAAAAACAATTGATAGATCAGAAAAATACTTGGTAAATATGATTGATCCACTTTGAGGGGGAAACCTCCATAAAATGCAATAATTATAAAATTCATAATATGATATCAAAGTACTAACCACTACCTAGTATATATACTCTACTCTAGCCATGGTTATTCTATAAGAATACCCTACTAATAATATAAGAGCCTAAATAAATGTCACAAGATAATTACAATGGTTATGGAGGCCACACTTCCACCACATATAGTCATAGACATGATATTGGTTAAGGGTGTAACAACGTGTATCTCAAATAATGTGTATGTGTAAACTTACAATCCATGTTATTATAAAATGTGTGGATATACCCATGTATATTCACCTAATTATATATGAATATTTTATCAAGTCTCTGTAAAGTGATTGTATATACATTTAATAATACCTTATAATTTGTATCAATGTCCTAATATTTGTCATGCATTTGAATGATATAATATCTAAACCATTATAAATATCTAAAATATATACTCTAATTTGATTTTTATTCATGGAGGATTATACATCTATGAAAATCCCAATGTAATCCCATGTTCTTGGAGGAGGGATCTATCATGTAACTCAATCATATTATTTTTATATTTAGAGTTAACTTTACCATGTCATGTATAAAGATAATATCATGTGAACATCTGGATAATATGTCATCATAAAAAATCTATATATCAATCAAGATATGTGTGTAAAATATATAATTTAGGGAGTATAAGTGTCATGTATAGATAGATATATCAATGAAACACATAAAAATAGGATCAATGAATAATAATACACATTAAAAGTGCATGATATGGATCATGAAACCACTAAATGTAAGAAAATCAACAAGTGTAACTAGATAAAGTGTTAGTATCACACATATGGCGAAGTCCAACATGTAAGAGACACAAATATTTTAAAATAAATAAGTCCAAGGGCCACATATAAGGGGACATAAAATTTTCACAAACAAGGGACATTAAGGGTGTCACATCAAACAAGGCCAAGGACCACACAAAATATACATGCACAAAGTAGCCTATCATGTAATAGAGTAACATCATTAATAGAGTCTACACCATCCATATTTATCAATGTCACATCATAGTATAATATCATATCCATGTATCATTGTATAATATATAATTAACATGAAAGATGTAGATAGCCATATTTAATAAAATCCTTATTTCATAATAATTTTAAGCAAATTTGCATGTATAGATATCAAACCATAAACTGAATACATAGTGGGGTATTTCATTTGATATTTTTATTTCCTTATTGATTATTTTTGACTATTACACTTTTTTCCTATTATTAAAAACTTCACTAGAAATATTACATAGATATATGGCCCTTCTTATCACCCTTATATTTTTTTAACCTCAGATCAATTCCTATATTTATGGTTAGTATCACTAATGTTGTTATTGAATGCAAGTAATATAAATGATCCATGGCCCCTTTTAATTTATTTTGGAAAAGTTTCATTTCAAGACATTGGTTGGGTACATTTCAACCTCTCTTGTTATATTTTTCACATGACTAAGTCCTCAGATCAATGTTAGAGACTCATATAGATATAAAGTTAGTGCAAGGTATTTTCAAACAATAACATTACATTTTAGAGAAATATACTAGATTAATTATTGAAACTATAAAAATTTTATAGCTAAATCTCAAGTTTAAAAGGAACCATTAATTTTTTCATGCTTGTATGAAGGAAAAAATATGAGAAATATCATCTCATATATCATAAAAACCTACACACACACACATTAATGCAAGAAATACATTTGAGTCTGTGCCCTATTCATATTATTTGAAATGCAATTCAACATTTGGTCTTTCAATAGGGATTGACCAAGGTTAGTCCAACTCAATAATTTTTCTTGACACCCCCATTTGATATTAGGTTAATTTTTTATAACTAGGGTTTGAACCTACAAGTGTTCCTTTGTAAATATAAAAAAAAGATAAATGTGTAAATATACATAATAGATGTAGTCACATTACTTTAGAAATAAATAGTCACCCACTATGTGTATACACATAATATTTTTAAAATAATATAATCTAATAATAATTTATCTCTTACAGAAACCTATCAAAATTAAATCTCTCTAAGTGAATGCCTTAAAAGGTGAACCAAAAATGGGGTGGGTATACCTTTGGTGATTTGTAATATTTTTGTTCCTTATACCATTACCTAAACCCACTAAAATTCACTTTTATCTAATTCCCTCAATAATTAAATCCCATTTATCCACTTCCCTAAGTAATTCCCCTTTTAAAATAACACCTTACTAAGAAAACACACTTTTTCTTCATTTTCCTACTAATTCATCTTGGTTTATCTTGTCAGAAAGGATTCAACACACATTAAATAACTAAGTCAACATGACCAACCTAGTTTGAGACCTAACAACTACTTTCCCACATAGCAAAATTTAGTTGGTTGATCATGTCAACTAAAAATATATAAAGGCTTAGGGTCAATAATTCACTATATATAACACCTTAACTTCAATCTAATAGAGAGGAACATTCATTTTCACATAATTACTTCTCATAATTCTATAAATTATATAATGGAGGAGTCATTCATTAGGGTTTTACCTTAGAAGGAAAGAAGCATGTCTTGTGGGAAAATCTTATATGAAAATTAGGATCCTTTTAGCCTAGAGCTGATTTATATAGTGTGATCCTTAAAAATCCAAAACAACATCTTTCAAAGAACCATTTTCCAAGGGAGAGATTGAGGCATGATAGGTTCATTCAATGTAAGTATTCCTAAATCTTACTCTTTCATTTGATAGATATATAATGTATAAATTAATAGGTTGAATGTTTTACTCCTTGATTAAAATTACCTCTACATTTAATTGAGTATATTTTTCCTTTTCATGTTATATTTTATTCATTTAACTATCCCCCTTTCTACCATAAGCCTTAGTGAGTGCTACATTAGATTTATTTTATGTATTGTAGGCCTAGTTAGGGTTATTATATGGTTATACTTCACTAGAGGATTTGAAAACCATATATAGTGGTACTATGTGATAATATATCCCTTAATTACATTTTTCATATCCAAATTGGTCATGTCCTAATTATCACATCTAGTTCTACTCTACAAATTATTTACACATTAAATAGTGGATTATGAGATTTATGATTTGTAGTTGAGATTTTATATCTAATATGGATACATGCATGATTTATGAGTGATAGTTATATGATTTATTTTATGATAAATATTATTTTAAGATATTTGTTTCATATTTCATACTATGCTTCATGATCATGATGACTAATTTCATTTGTAGATTATTTGCATTCTCAAATTTATTTATGCTCATATATTGGTAACTATTATGATTTTGGACTAACTACCTATTTATTTGATTGATTTGGTTGTAGGAATATCCTTCCCTCATAATAATTATAGAGGTATAGTATCATTAGAGAGGGGGTGCATATACCATCATTGGGGGTTGAGAAAACTTCACTTAACCTATGCACACACCATATCTTGTTTCTTAAGTGAAATGAATGTTGATGGTATTGGTTAATAAAATGAGTCTTGTTTTCATTAATGAGTTTAGTACTTGTCATTATTTTCTTAGGATGATCCCTTATATTGTTTAGTTCTACTATTAAATCTCCATAGGTGTCTGACTATGTTTTGATAATATTGACTGCATTTCTATTTATTGGAGGTTTGAGTGTTATCATCCTTGTTCAGTTACTTGATTTATCTTGTTTTTTGGGTCACATTATGCCTTTTAGTAACATGGAATTAGATACAAAATAT